>VZTI01001175.1:2114184-2191119 GCA_013397865.1 Struthidea cinerea | reverse complement strand
AGCGGGAGCGCTCCCGCGGTGCCCCAGAGCAGCTCCCGTCCCTCGGGTCCCGCCCGGCCCGCTGCTCGAGTACGCGTTTGTTCCCACACAGTCCCCCCCAAAGTGTTCAGTAAAAAAATAACCGTATTGCCGCTACATTTTGGCACAACGCTCTGCACTTAATAGTCATTGACTTGATCAAGCAGAGCAGCATTTACATTTTAAATCTGTCTGGTGATGGGTTCATGCTTTCTTAGGATTTACTTGGAACGTCTGAAGCATGATACCACTGCTGGAGATATTTTCATCTATAGCATCGGATGTCACTGTACTGTCAGTTTGTGAGATGAAGTTTTGCATTCATGGATATACACACATCCCCACTACAAGAGGGATAGCGCATGACTGAACACACACACAGACACAAAAATAATCCAACCTATTAAAAAAACCCCTACTTTGCTGAAAATTGCATTAACAAACCCAGTATTTTTTCCAATTCCTGTCTTAGCCACTGGAATAGACTGTCACAAAATATAAAAACACACACACACACAAAAATTTATGCATTACAAGCTGTTTAAGAGGGGGCAGAATATACCATTTAATCTAATTTAATCAGGAGTATAAGCATTTAATGAAAATAAGAAAAGGGAAAATAGATGTAAACAGAAGCCAGAGGAACCATCTTAATATTTGAAACAAAGCCCTATATTTAGAAAGCCTTTAGAAGATGAGGACACTGGAACAATCTACTATTAAATGGCCCTTAATGGCTAATTCTTACCTATTTCTTTAATGAGTACTTAATACAGTATGATATTATTTAAATGTGATTTGGTCCAGGTGTACTTACCATTTATCAGTCTAGTCATTCAAGCCCCATTAATGCAAAATACTGTTTTAAATTTTCCTTATTAAAAAAAAATTAAAAATGAAAAATTCCAAGAGCTAATCTGCTGCAATAGTGTAAATGTAGCAGATATCTTTGTCATAAAATTTTTCATCTGTATTTGCTATCCTACATTAAGCCATTCCTTCCAATAGCACACGTATAGCGAGATACTGCTCACAAAATTTACAGTGGCAGACCTGGTCCCAGATGGGTTTGCACTCATGGAGTTTTATCTGCAGCACAAGCTGTAAAGTTGCAATGTACTGAACAGAAACCTTACAGGGCATTCTGGACTGAATCAAATCCCACTAACAGTGGTGCTCAGAGCTCTCCAGAGCCTGGAAGATGCTGCTTTTGCACATGGGCCAACTGTGGAATTTAGACGCAGCCAGAAAGCTTGGAGCATGCACAAGAGAAAAGAACGATGTCTTAATGTATTGTAATGTGGAGTTAGATCTTTGTAAACATTTTACTCTGACACAGCAAGTAATGTCAGACCCAGGGCCCGAAAAATGTCACAGTCCATTAGCACTAGTTGTCTTGTCAGACGTTCAACCTTAAGGTACACAGCATTACATTATTACTGATCTGGATTTGTTTCCAGTCCAGCTGAAATGCAACTGGTAATCTGGAATGACATCTGATGTGCTAAACGGCTTCAATAACAAGCAGATGACACAGATTTTGCATTCTTACAAATGCCTTACAATGGCTGCTTCATAAAATTATAGAAGATTTGTCATCAGACATTTTAAGTGAGAAAAGCATACCTAAAATAGTTTATTATTTGTTACCAATATCCCATCTAAAGCCATCTGCTGACTTTTGAATGTGTAAGCACATCCATTCGCACTTGGGTTTTCTGTCTCAGATTGACCTCATTATGAAAACTCCATCCGAAATCCATTTCCTTCCCCATTTACTAAACTACTGCAATAGTGAAAGTCTCACTGGAGTTCAGACACCATATCAGTGACAACACAAAGACAATGTGCCAGTCAAGTAATACTGAGCTCAGTATTACAGTACACTTGACAGGCAATTGCTCTCACTGTTTGTGCAGCAGGGTTTCATTTGACTGATAGGAATGCTTCCCAGTTTCCAGAAGCTTGTCTTCTATCCTGCTTGTTCCTTAAGCTTTTGATAGATACCCATGAAACACTGCAAGACTGCAAACTCTTCACAGGAGTGAGAAACTACACCTCAGGTTACACTCAATTCCTGCTTTGATTTCTGCATCCAAAGACCTCCTGAACGTGTCAAATGCATTTATTAATGGTTCAGACTGAGGAGTGGCCTGCAAACAGACCCTGATCACAGCATATGCTCATCCTTTGAGCCACCGTGGCACAGCCTAAGCACGCCCAAACAGCCAGGAACTGCAAACGTTAGATTGCTGCTTTAGAGACGGGAACAGATCGAGGAACCTTATCAAGTATTGTTCTGTGTCGTACTGATATAAAAGGTGCTCAGCTTGTCAGCCTTACCACAAGCCTCCACAACAATCTGAGGGAAACAACTGCTTCTAGAAACCTTTTCAACCCTGCTAGGCAAAACAGAGAAGTGTTAAATTGCTAACAGAGAAAGGGGAAACACCTATGATAGCTATTAGCACTGGTAATGCAAGAGACAGCACTAATTGAGTATTCTAAGCACAGGACAGAAAACATTGAGAAGCTCTCCTCCTCCACCTCTTTTTAAACCTACTGAGCAAAGTAATGAATTCAGCTTCCAAGATGAACCAACAACTATTCCTAACTACTTGTTCAAGGACGTCCCCAGACAGAAATAGTTTAAATGCAACTAATTAAACAAAGATGTTTATGTTGTTCTGACTTGGAACATGAGTGGGGAGCATTTCTGCAGACTGTTGAGTTACGTTTTGCATTCTTGTCTAAGTGAAGCTGCATGGTTAGGCTTAATTCCAGAAGAATTTTGAGACCTCCTTATCACTAAAATTTAAGATTTGAACAGTAAATACAGGACACAACCATCATCCTTCTTCCCTACCTAGCATAGAGGAAAAAAGCATTCTTAAAAAGAAGAAAATGTGTCATGTAATCACCCCCCGTCTGAAGGAGGTTTAGCCACACAGGGTTGTTACGAAGCTGAAGCTGTCAAACCACTCTGAGGTACAGCGTTTACCCACTGCTCTATCACTGCTACAAACACAACTGCATGCAAACCTCTTGCAGGGCAAGGGCTGCATGCTGCATTCTCCCATGGAGATGAAAACCTACTTACTGGGAAGGAAATGTGATAGAAGAACACTACAATAAATCATCCAGGGCCTCCACATTTTCAGCTTTAGCAGAGACAGCTTCTTCACTTTTTAAAAATTACCTAGAGCTAGTTTTACACATAGGTTTTCACTTAAAAAAAGAGCTTAGACTGGCAGTATAAATCCACATAATCATGCATATTTTTAAGTGTTTTTCTGAAGTCTTCATAGGCTTGCAATGAAATCAGTTCTTTAAAATGTTTAGGAAATCTTGTATTGATTCAAATAGGTAGCAGTAACGTTTAGAAATGCTCAAATACTTTTCAGCACTTCAAACACCTATAGAAAATGTTGAAAATTTCTTTTCAGCATTTAAAGAGCTCCTCTGAGGAGTTAAAACTCTGCCCAGAGATGGTGACAACAGCTGCTGGTAAATGGGAAAAAGCAGGTGATACTGAAAGCAAAGCCTTTCTCCATTTGCAACCCAATCACATGTCCTACTATCAGGTGAAGCATTCAGCTCCCAGCTCATATTAGGGTTGCAGGTCTAGATATTACTAGAGTTTAAAATATACAACAAATTCCAAGCAGCAGAACACTCTGCTTTTGCCCTTTTCGCTTCTTACTCAACAACAGCCATATGTGAAACCACGCAAGGTGCAGCAATCACAACAGCCTTGTTTACCAAAGACACCCAAAACCAAGTGTAGGAAAACTGCAGCTCTAGATAATCTTTAAAAACACAATTCTGTCCACCCTGTTGACAATCAAATTTTAAGTGGCTTCCAACTGATCTATGCAACATCCCAAAAAGAAAATTATTGCTCCTTAACACATTTCCCCCTCTAGATTTAGAGGTATTTTAGTCTTCATTTATTCCTAGCCCTCCAAGTAGCACACTGTCGAAGATCAATCTAACTGAGGTTGTCCTCATTAAGTTGCCTCTTTTTCATCTATTTAAAACTGCTGCTATGCTGACCCTGCAATCATTCCATTTTGCTTCAAAGTCCCTTCCTCAGTTCCTGCTGAGGAGGTGTGCCTTTGTGCCGCGTGGGCCTACAGCTATACGTCTTAATCAAGTCATTTTAGAGACTACTCCACAACTCCCAATTAAGTACATTGCTATCCCCAACTGTTGAACTGCTTGATGTGCTTTGCCAAACAGCTGCTGCAGTTCTGCACCTGGTGAAATGAAGTATGAGTTGACAAAATGTTTTGGGGTTCATCTGGATGAAAGGTAAGTCCAAAGTCATTATTATCAGCTAGGCATGCTGTTGGTAGCAAAAGATTTTAAAGATCTAGTCAACTGAATTTTCACCCGGCTTCCTCTCACTTTGAAATCCCTTGAAAGGATATAATATTTTCTGCTTTTCAGAATCTAAGGTAACAGCAGTACACTTTGGAAATAAAGTGATTAGAAAGATGAGATTATCACCATTTAATCATCTGCCACCTGCAGTGGGGCCATGGAAAGATTACAAAATTATGAAGAAATAGATCAAACTGGACTTGGTAGCATCCCCCTTTTGTCTACACCTAAAAGGGGGTATGAAGTGCTTGGTATTGGATTACTGACCACGCTGCCACTGCCGAGTCCCTGTTTGACAGAGAGATTCTCATTTATACAGTTTTGAAGGATCAAATCTTCCTACAACATCCTGACATTAATGCTGCCAAAAAGCAGGAATTGTTTGAAACCTGTTAGAGCTCTCTTTTTCATGCATAATCTTGCCAGGGTATTTTGGCCAGCGTTGCTTGCCAAAAACCGCACCTATGTATTGTTCTGTATATCCCTTCTGGTGGGGAAAAGTCAATGGACAGTGCACAAACCAACTGCTGATTGTCAGCAGCACAAAGAACAGCAAGATCCTAATTATCCTCAAAGAAGTAATTATTAGACCCTTGTTTAAGGATCATTGCCATATAATAATTTTTCGGAATAAACAGCCTCTCCAAAGAACCACCTTTTCCCGTAAATCGACCGAAAAAGAATCATGCTGGTTGTAGTGAAACATCTTCAGTGTATTTTAGAATCTTCAGAAGTCCTTTTGTTCCTTATCAGCTTGGTGTAGACTGCTGTAGCACAGAGTGGGCGAAGCTGCTCAGTTACCAACTGAGCATCCTGCTGGTGACAGGTGAGAGCAGATGCCTGGATGCAGAGATCCTGTCAGCTGGACAGGTGCTGGGGCCTTCTGGAGGCCTGCTGACAGTACACAGAACCCTCTACACAGGCTTTGGTCTCTTTCTGAAAAATACCTTAGCAGTATTAGAAAAGTTCTTACTTCCCTAAAAAGCCTTTGGCCTATAGCATTTTTATTGAATTTTATGGGCAACAACTGGGTTTCACAAAGTGTTAGGTCCATTTCCCAAACCTTTGTGCAGACAGCCATTTGCAGAAGAATTGCAATGCTCACAGGGATGCCCAAGACCAGCCTGGAGCATTTGCTTCCCCCAGCAAATTTACGACTGACCTGACTACTTGCATTAGATCATTAGCCAGTTATATACCAGGGATAAGTAACAGGTTTTTTCTATTTTTTTAAAATCCCTGGACTTCCCTTTCTGTCCTCTTTTGCATCACCAGGGATAGCCAAGGCAGGAGAAATGGTAGTAGTGAGCAGAGCATGAGATGAAGCAAGACAGGTTTCCTGCTCAGAATCTTCCTCGCAAATGTGTCCAGCCAGATGCAGCACCAGGAAGGAACCCTGGAGTTTTCTGGCCTTTTTCTGATGAATAGTTCAACAATCAAGATGATATGGGCATATCCTCTGCCACTCCACGTGCCTAGGGCACTAGCAGCACTTCAGCCTCTTTATTTCCTCGCTGCTTATGGCAATGCTCTCATCTCTTGAACAAACTGAATGCTTCAACTATGCTTAAGAATAACCAGAGCCATGCCAAAGTTGTGCCTTCTGCCTATGAACTCTGGAAATTACGTCTAAGTTGAGTTGCCGGAGAACAACTGAAGCAGTCTCACATATGGGATGAGGATGCTCAACACAAGGAATTTGTGTTGCACCCACTTTCAGATTGAGCAAAAGTAACCCGAGAGCAGCTGTAAATATGCCAACTTTTAAATCGCTTCAAGTCATGCCCAGTGACAGTCAAATCTCCCTCTTATGGTATATGAGACCAGCAAGCAAATTTTCCCCATTTTTAACAATGTGATTAAAAATGTGAGCGTTAGTGGGACAGATAAGCTGTGCTGGGCACTCAGAGAACGAATATGGAAATTGTTTTTCTTTCATGGAAAGTAGAAGCATCTGTCCAGTCAAGCAAACCAAGCAATGATTCTGCGTTATGAAATACTCTTTTTATAACTATTGACATTTCAGTTGGTAGTGCCACATGTCAATAGTGGCTTTATTGCTCGCATTTAAAGAACAGCTTTCAGGACAGGATTCATCTAAGTTGACATTGTCTGATCAGCAGCATATTTCCTGCTCCTGTGAGCATATACATTATTTATACAGCTTTGCACCAGATAGTATTTGTGCTATTGTAAGAAAAAAAATTTAAGATCCAGTATGTTTTCTATGTCTCAATGCAAAATACAAGCTTAGAACTGCACATGCTTTCTAGGACAATTAAAACTCTGTGTTAGGACTCTCTCCAGAATTAAGTCTTCAAGCCACGGTTATATGGGCTTCTAAGCCTGTCTGACATCCTCTTTTCCAGCACAGTGCTTAACAGAGGAAGGGGGCAAATACTGTGCTATAGCATTTTCTCCAGTTCCTCCTCAGATTAATACTGAGCCCCAGAACAGAAACACTGGCAAGTCCAATATATTCTCTGATCATGTACTAAGCAGAACACTGCTAATTTCTCCCATTTCTCACTTCTTCGAACTTAAGAGCCACTTCAGCAGCCTTCACTCCTTATGTCTTCCTCCAAAGCACCATTACATTCTTGAAATTATCCAAGAAAATTCATTACTTCTTATGCCATTAGTAAAAAATAAATGGCAGCTGATTATGGCTTTTAAGGCTTCAACTTTAAAGAAAACATAAACTTTAATGATCTATTTTCAAAAGTCAATACAGCCTCAACTACTGTACTTCAAACAAACAAAACACTGCATACCTACTTAGAGCGATAAATAAACAATGATGCAGTTCCTGAGCATGAAATCCACACAGATAATTCCTTTGCATAATTCTGATTGTTAGACATGATAACGTGACACTGTTGAAGGATACTAGACTTTAATAGAAGCAAAATAATAAGATGATTCACTTACAAAGGAAGATAATTATTTGAGAGCACTGTTTTGCTAATAATCACCAAGTTCAGAGAACACCTGCAAAGAACCATCTTCACTTTGAAAAGGGGAGTGCAGTATTCTAAGCTGATGAATTTGATTACGAAGCAGAGCATATAGAGCAGAACACCTATAGAGGATCCTCTATTGCTTCATCTAAAATTGGGTTTTATAATCTGCATTTGTATTAATTTAACTCATGACACTATTTTTTTATCCTATTTAGAAAGCAAAACGGGAAGGATTTAGAAACCTTCTCATTTTCTGTTTTAGTAATTTGATCTGAACTACTAGCACTTGCTTGATAAGAATCATTTTTAACTCATAATTTGAACCTTACTAGCATACACCCATCTTACAGAGAAGAAAGTGCCAAGCATTTTTCACATAGGCACATCATTCCTGATTATTTCAATTCCATTTTAAAGGATCTTTGACAGGGCTACTGAAAGGCTTGTCAAAGAACAGGGAAACATTATGACATTCTTTCCCCATATCCCTTTCCTGAGCGTGAAATATGAGGGCCATTTCTAATAGAATCAAGGCTAATTTAAGAGCTGTTAAACTTTACTTTAAGGCTGCTGGAGCTGGGGGGTGGGGGGGGAAGTGTGTTACCTCTAGCACAGGGCTAGCTGTTCTTCAGCACACTTCTCTAGTCAGGTCACAGGGGTAACACATACCCCTGTTCTTAAAACACAAACTTCCTCACTCCAAAGCCCACGTATTGCAAGCACGTACTCTACAAGCTACAATTAGCAGACACTTGAATTTCAGTACTGGGTTGTTCGGGTTTTTAAGTGTCCAATAACTCAATAATGCTTTTAATGATTCTATTCATTTTTAGCTAAAGGACAAAACATTTGGTGTTTTTTAAACTGACTTCTGAAAGTCATTAAAAAAGTCTTTACTGACTTTTTTGGGGTCTGTTTCTACAAAGCAGTACTTTCGTTATTTTAAAGAGTCACTTATCTGGTCTCCAGCACGAACTACTGAAACTGATCTGCCTTTTCAGTTAAAGTCCATCATCAGAGCTGTTATACTTTACATTTGTTCAACAAACTATTACAAGTACACAATCCACAAGAAGTTGAATGATATCTGCATGTAAGGTACAGCCTGCTGCACCCATCTGAGCTGTCCTGCTGAAACCCACGGGGCCACTCCCACACTTTTGGGATGAACAGCCTGGATCCAGTATGTTGGGGCACTGCTCTTCTAGAGACTCCATATAAAAGAACCAGGTGTTCTGCAGTATCTGCAACAGGCGAGGAGTTGTCAAGTGAAACTGAGAAATGTACGAGCTGGGGTATGAAACAGTGAAAAATGAAATACCTGCCAAAGAATAAAAAACTCAAGAAAACAATTACTCAAAGAAGGAAGTGTATCAATAAAATGTGAGAGTTAAAAAAGGGTGTACAAGATCAAAGTATGTTCAGTTTCTCTTATTCACCATAATTACAGCAGCCAGAAGCACCTCTCCAGTTCACTGATCAAAGTGCCAGCCTGCCCACTGCTGAGGAACAGCCAGATGAGGCGTGGAAAGGAGCCCCTGTGCATGTGACTAAATGGCTGCAATGTGCTCAATGAATGAATGGCTCCATTTTTTAACAAATTAGAGATGAATAGAAGCTGGATTATTTCTAACAGAAGAACACTTCAAAAGGAGGTGACGAAGAACCGAAGTTCAGAGATATTGATGAGATCTGCATCAAAATGCAGAGGGAGGAAGCTTCTGAAGCACTGCTGAAGATAGTTAATATGATACAAAACGAACAGAAATGGATATCAGATAGGAGAACTACCAATGTGAAATAGATAAGGTATGGCAAACTACCTCAATGTGAAAAACTGAGAGAACTTATGCTATTGTTACCCAGAAATCATCTTCAGAAATCTACCTTCTGCTTAATAATTTTGAAAAATCATAGAGAAGAGGCATATGGTAAAAATCAAAGAATATTCTGATAGAAGGAATTACTTAGGGATTACATTTTCCTGTAGCATGTTTCTGAACAACATGAAACACTAGACAACTCTTTCTGAGCCTCAGTTTTGAGGGAATGAGAAAATACAGAATTCCCTGTGACAGCTTCTTGACTCTCCTCAGCATCTGTGATGCATCTGCTGCATTTCCATTCAGTACTGAAGGGAAATAGGGACAAATAGCAAATGGGAGCTGGTGCTAACAGAACCTGAAAGCTCTGACTCCAAGTCAAGTGCACTACAGGAGTGCTCAGGAATGCTCAGCAATGCCCAGGACAGAAGAGACACAAGCAACAAGTGCAGGCAGCTGCCTTATCAGATGGGAACATATTGGTGCCTACGGTGGGTCTGCCAACATCCCATAATATGATCCAATGTAGATCCAATAGCAAGGGTCACCACACCTTGCTGGCAGGGCCACTCTATTCAGTGAAAGTAACTGTATTTGATTCTGGAACTGGGAATTTTTCTGCAACACGAGGAGGGAAAAACTGAGGTAATTCCGGATCCTCAATATCTTTGCTCACTTACACAGTCAAGGTCTTGGAGTCCCCTCTGAAGAGGAGAGAAATTACACAATGAACTAGCCCCATAACACTCCTGAAGATCTCTGAGGAGAATGTTAAGAGAAGGGAGGAGCAACCACTCCTGGGGACTCCGTGCCTCATTTTCCTCAGGGCTCCGAGCCACTTTGTTCAGAAGGCCGGATCAGCTGGGACCAGCCTCTGAAGTTTGGGGGCCCATGGACCCTCCCAACCCACAGGAAGCTTTCAGATGTGCATTGACCCATGACAGGGCAAACACACCATTCCAAAGCCCTGGACATTTTACATCTTTCTCCCCGACCTTGTCTTCTTTGCTTCATCTGTATAACTGTTGGTCTTGCCATACAGCATTCAAAGCTACACAGAAGCATTTATTCCATGTTAGACTTTTCCATGCAGGGCTGGTATGCTGCAAAGAGCGATATGTGCAGTTTCGTAAGGGGAAATAAGTGCATTATTTTCGCCTTCACAGACTTTAGCCCTTCCTCTTTAGCTGTCTAGTGATCCCAAAATGAAAACATGCCAAGGCATTGCAATACAAATGCTTCATTAGTTTTGTCAACCAAATAAGAACACAAATGTATTCAGGCAATTATTATGTTTAAATTAAGCCTGCAAAACATTTAACAGTATTAAGAAGGAAAAAATACACTGAATTTTTATATGATGAAATTGAAAGGAAAAATATATAAAGCCTATTAAAGAAAAAACCAAACAAACAAACCAAAAAATCCCCATCACTTTCCCTGACACAAGAACTAACTCTCATATCTGCCCCCAAAAATTCATGCAGGATCAGTGGTCTGTATGAAAGAGGAGGCAGCTGGGGTTCACATGGGGATTGCAGCCAGCATGGCAACCACAGGCAAGCCTGCCTTTTCCCAAGTGAAAAAGGTGCTGTCTTTGTCCCGAGAAAATCAGAATATGTTTCATACTGCTATACCAAAACCTCAGACCTGATATAACTTTAGAGGTGCATCACCAGTACTTTGGGAGCACTGATGATCACACAACCGTATCATTACACGTGCTCACAGATCTTTCTCCTTCTTCATAGGCTCGAATACTTGTTTTCACTACTTGCAGAGCTGATTCAAGTTATTTCCCACCCGGCCATTTAGGAGCTTTGCATCTTTATTTTCTCATGAAAATAGAAGGACAACTTAAGGAAGCACCAGCTTGGCATTAGTTGGTCCTATCAATACTATGCTAGTTTCTTAGTTGGTAATTATTTCATGTGCCATGATACTGAGTAGGATACAATCATCCCAAATTGTGAAATAATGTTCTGCCACATTTCGTATGCTTGTTGCTGGAGATGTGACAGATTACTGATGTCATCCAAAATCCAGCAAAGACATAAGAACAAACTTAAAAGACACTGGTAGCATGAGTAGCAGAATGCCTGTATGGTTCTCACTCTGCTTAGTGAGGTGAAAAATCTCACTAGAAATAGGCCTAATTATTCTCCCAGCTGATGAAGATAAAGTAATCAATAGGCAAGGATTGGCAAAGGCAGCACGATAAGAACGGCTGGTGTACAGGGGGTTTACAAGAGCGAGGATTAGGATACAGAACACTGCAGTATCTTGGTGCTCACAGTGCTCTCATAAAAACCCAAGCCAAACACAACTAGGTCACATTTGAAAGCAGTATCTTGCCTTTTTAAAGGATATTAGTTTACTTCCAGGTTATTATTTTTTCCCTTATCACTAGGACAATTCAATATTAGCACAAATACTGTTCCTCCTTTACGGCGATCCTGAGTTTTGTCAAAGGGGATTAGTGGGAGTGCTGTGCTGTGGTTTCCCCACTGGCATTACGCAGTGCTGCACATGTGTGCTGCAGGATGCGATTCCATACTGTGTGCACAGCATTCCTACACGTGCAGGTCAGCTGCAACCCTCTGAGAGCTGCATTTGCAGCTGGGGTTTCCAGGGAAGTGATGTTCAAGATCACTGCCTGAAAGGCACGGGCAGAAAGGAGGGGCAGGACTGTCACCGACTGCCCGCCTTCTTCAGGTCTCTCGCTGAGTTACTGTTTCCAAACTGGAATTGCTGGGTTAGGGGAGTTTTCCTCCGTATCTATGAAACCAATCCTGTGCTGTCAGTGTAATGCTTTGTGTTCAGGTTCAACAGAGAGGAACGAAGGGCTCCCTGAATTACTGTGGTGCACCATCTTCCCCTCTCTAATTCTCATAACAAATGTGGTGGTGTCTTGACAAAACAAAATTTTTAAAGAGGCAACACAGAGAATACAAAGGCTTCCCATCACATCAGTCTAGGAAGCTTGGAAAACACTAATTTTTTGAACAGTAAATACCAACCAATCCTTTCTCCTGGTTTCTGCATGGCTAAATATGGATCCTCATTTGCTGTCTCAGCATATTTTGTTCAAATACAAGTATGATAAAATAGTTTGAGGATTAAGACTCGAGATCAGAAACTTAGCAGTGGAGCTTATAATGTGTTTCATGAGGTGTCAGATGGCCTGTAATGGAACATTTGGAGTAGAATTCAAACAGATCTGAGGTGGTAAGAGTTATTCAACAGTGAGTTAATGAGAGCACTCCTTTATAAAATGAAGAACTACAGAGCACTTTTATTGAACCGTACGTTTTTTGAAAAGCATTTACTATGGAAACCAAGTTCTATGGAAAGATCCAGAATATGAGGGAAACCACAGGTATGGCATCTGAACCAGCTTTCTGACCAGAGAAAAAAGTATTTTAAAGCCTGGTGGTAGGGGGTGATTGGATAGGAAGATAAAAAATCCCTGTTCAACAAAAGCAATGTTGAAGCTTGCAGTTTTTAGAGATAAAGAGCAAGCTGTTGCACTCCTCCTCTATATGCATTTCCCTGGCTTGAGAATATTTCATTATAGAGAGTTTTTGAAAAGACTGAGCCGTTTAGAGTGGTTTTTTTCACTCATCATAGGCAATTGCAAGCTCTACTGGTCATTTGCCTAGCTGACCTCCCTATAGAGAAGTGCTGCAAACAACGTTACAGAGACTAAAAGAAATCAGCTCCACCAGGAATAGCTGGATGAGCCAGTGGAAGCACAAAGTAGAAACTCTGCTGTGAAGTGGCACAGAGCTGGTGCAGGCTCAGGAAATGGTCCCAAAGCAAGAGCCTTTCACCTCTGGGAACCCAAAACTTACAGATTAAACTTCAGAATTAATAAAACCCATCAGAACATGGATAAATGGGCTCTCATTGAGTAAGCACTCTACTCCTCAGCTAAAAACACTGTTTATACACCTGAAATGTGCTTTCACGTCCACACCTGGAAGGTGGTAATTTCCTTTACTCTCTGCATCTGCAAAAACAGCTTCATGCAAAAGGCTTAGTAGTTACAAGGTCACGAAGGTGCACTACCCATAAGTACAGTGTCAAAATACCCATTTTATGAAGAAGGAGGAGGGAAAAAAAAGCCCACTTAAGAAAAACAATCTACTGGGTTTGTACATCAGATCTAGATGGAAAGCAAAAGAAAATCTATGCTGCTTTGCGGCTTCTGTTTAACCAGGTAGACTGAAAATGTGCTGAGCTACACATTTCGATATTATATGCCCACACCCAAAGGGTGCACAAGGAGTGGAGAGGAACAGGACTACATGTTCCTTTTTCAAATTGCACCTATTATCTAACATACCAGTAGAAACATTTCCCACAACAATGATATGCATATGCCTCAAAAGCTGTTTATTTGGCAACCTTGATGTATACTTCATTAAAGCATTGCCTGGCATATCACCCTGCTAGCTTATTGCAATGATGTAGGCAAAAACCCCAGAGCCATCTTCTGTCCACATTGTAAGCATAGCAAAAACCAAGCATGGACTGTCATTTTCTGGATGAATTTATGTAGCTTTAGAACCACAGACTGTTTACATGGATGACACAGACTAAAGTGTTTGTCCTGCATCACAATACTCTTAAGTGAAGACAGCTGGATTCTATTCTATCAAGCACATCAATCAATAGAGCTGCCAACTAAATTCAAATGAAGAAAGCAGTTATCATTGAAAAAAGTCAAAGAAAAGGCAGAACTGGATGAAACTAGATCACACACTGTGTTTAAAAAGTTTAAAAAAATATCCAGAACTACCTGCAAATTGCATGAATTAGATGTGAAAGAAAAACAAAAATGTTGCACTTGGAGTTGCCAAAGAGAATAATGGCTCCATCGGTAATATCAGTAATTCTTTTCCACCTTCACTAGGCTGGGAGGAAGCAAATGGTACCTTCTGGGTGCTGTGTTGTTCCTGGTGTTTCTGCAGACCAGGCTTGCAAGCCTTCCATGGAGTTCAGAAAACACTTCCTCTTGCAAATGATTTGCAGAAGACTTCATTGTGCACTCAGAAACATTTATTTCAGATTACATCCAAAACAAGCTGCAGCACAGCCCTACAACTTTGGGTGTTCTGTTCTTCACCTCGATATCCTGCACGAGGGCTCTCAAACACCTTTGGAAAGTGGCACTGACAACGATGTGCTGGTTTTACTCCTCTAACTGAGAGCTGCCCCGAACACTTAGGGGCAAACTACTTTGAAAAGAGCCATGCTGTGGGAGCAGTTAAAGAATTATGTAAAAAAATTACTCCATTCAGCTTGCAGCTTAAGCAGGGAGTGAAACCGAAAATATATTTCAACACACAAAAAAAAGCTGGTAGGGACCTTCATATATTTATCTCCTGTGGCTTCTCTTTGGGTCAGAAATGACCACAGTGCCAAATGCATAGCACATCAGTGATTACCCAGTCCTATTTATAATTCCCATATGCCAAACAACTATGACAGCAGGCTCACCATAAACGCCCTCATTTTCCATTTATAAATAATACACAGTTTGATGAAAGGATTCCACAAATAGCAGCACTGCACATCTGCAGTAACATAGGAAACTCAGCAAATGTGCATTATTGGCAGGTCTTTAAAATACTTATAAGCAAGTTTGTGGTTTGTCTATGGCTGCATTTAGTGCAGCTCGCATGATCCAATCTGTGCATATTTACTGGGTGTAATGTTACTATATTTACATTACTAATGTATCCAAATATATTTTTGGGAGGGTAAAAAACTGAGGGAGTGGTGACTGAGTCAGGATCCCACATATTAGATTTCCATTTGGAATAGGTTTCCCAAGGCATCTAATTTCACTTGCAGCACTGTATGTCTGGGACTTCTCAACATCTAATTGATGGAAAATATTATGTCTGTGTTTTTATCCAATTCCTAAAAGGCATTCCCTTTATATGGTTATAAGTACTTTAGTCGGGTATGCCAGCAGACTTTTGGTATTGCCATACCAAAGCAAGCATGCTGGATTTTCCATAATGGGCATAAATTCCTGCAGCTGCTGGGTCTTGGTTTTTTTAACTACCAACAGTATGTCCAGCAATATACCCTTAAGAGTCAAAAACTATTTGGAACATCAAGTATTTTAAATTAATTTCCTAAAGATCTGTATGGATCAAAAGAAATTCTTGGGTTAAGACTGAGTCCTGCAGGAATGAGGGAGAAAAAAATTCAAAATGTAAGGAAACCTATTGCCAACTTTGACACAGTAAGAAGGAATGAGAAATATCTACAGAGAAGCCTCATTTGTTAACACCGAGTCCCTGTGTTGGGGAGGTATGTCAGAAAGAAGCATTTTGCTAGGGGAAGCAGAGGTATTTTTAATATAAGTTTATAAGGATCACATTCGCTCCTCATGTATCTCCTTCCAAATCACACTTTACAGAAGGAATTACTTTGTCTCTGAACCATCAGACTGGAACCTGATTCTGCAGGAATACGATCAGAAGCCCAGGGATGGACAACTGCTTCATTATCATCTTCTTTCCAACTCAGACCAGCAGATGGGACCCAAGGGAGGTAAATTACTACGCAGAACTAGAATACAGCTGGCATTCCTCTGCTCTACAAAATGAATCACTTTGTATGGACCTGGACCACAAAAAGGATCACTGAGAAAAACTGTTGATGAATTTAAAGGAAGTAGAAAACCAATGTCAATAGAAGATGCAACGAGGAAAAGAAATGGACAGATCCACAGCATGAGTTTCAATTCCAATTACCAAATCATCTCTTTGAGGTTTACTTTGCTCCAGCCCACTGGCAGGGCCAGCGCAGGGTTCAGAAGGAGCTGTGACTTTTAGCTCCTCAGCAGGCTATTCAGCAGCTCAGTGATCCATCCAGACCTGCTGCTCTGATCAAGGCCCACCCATGCTACAGCAGATGAAAGAACACTCCAGCCAAGGTGTTCCAATTGCTGTTCAACTTCTGAGTGGTAACAAACATCTTACCCATAAATTACAGATCCAAAACCCAACAAACTTTTTGCATAAGTGGTAAATAAATTACATAAGTGATTTCTGAAAACAAAGTTAGCAATTCTGGCTTTGTATTCACTTTGCTTCAGGAACGTACAATTCAAAAGCTGAGACTGTCAGAAGCTTGTGCCTAACATTAAAATAAATACAGTTTATAGACATTGCTTGTAAGCTAACAATTCAGACATGCTTATTTTTAAGCTAAGGACAGAATTGATCACATTAAGACAAAGTTGTATAAGATCCTGCCATCACTACAAATAACTCCTATTGACTGAGTGTATAATGGCAGGACAGTTTTTCCCTATTTTCAGTATTTATGGCACTGAAAGCTCTGAAGAATTACTGCTAAGGGAATATCAGGATTTATTAACAAACCAAGAGTCAAAAAATCTGTATTCCATGAATAAAGAACTATATGAAACTGCCATCTCCCACTTGCTGTACGATATAGACAAAATTCAATTAAACCCATGTAAACGAAATTTCAGACAAGAACAAAACCAACGATGCTTTTGCGCAAAAAGAACAGCTCCTTCGGGAAAAGATGAAATCAATATACTTAACCTTTACATTCCAGGGGACTACCAAATCATCTCACTTTGGCAAGGATTCTCATGTAAACAATCACCAATTAAATTTAAAATCTGGGAGAAAAATCTAGTTACATTCCTTCTGGGAATGACTTTTGTGGATATAAATCAAACACCAGTGAAGGATAAGAATGCAATAACAACTCCTATAAATCCAAGGCTTATAGCCTCCAACCAGCTAAGTCCATGCAGACCCTAAAAGCCAGTATCACATAGGAATATTCAAGCAAGCTCCAAACATGCTTATCCATGGAATACAAACAGCACCTCTAGCTCACTTATCAGCAAGGTTTCAGCTGGAACATGAAGAAAACAGTCAAAGATGCTGTGACACACTGAGTTGGAGAAGCCTGGATAATACACTCCACAGGAGACCAGGCTTACTGTAAGGAGGCCTTTAATAGCTGATCATCACTGCAGACTGCACCTGGATTTTCACCAAGTAGTTCTATGCCCTGCAACATTGAATCTGGCAATGCTGACTGCTGCTGGAGATTTGCTGGAGATGAAACAAAGGTTCTAAAGTTTATCTTAAAATGTATTAGCAGAGAGCATAGGAAGGAAGGGGGGGTTACAGTTCAAAAGCAGGAGAGAAAGTTTTCCCCATTCAGGAGTTCTTGAGTAACAGCTCTCGATTTGGCTCCCTATCTCCATGGGACAAGGTCTGAGAGACCATAAGTCAGGAGAGCACCAGGAGAGATGCATGCTTTTCCAAGATTCTTACAGAGATAAAGTTAACTCCTATTCCAAAGGATGCCATGCAAGAAAAAAAGGCTTCTAGTTTGGGGTGAACAGGGCCATGAGCACTCTGGAGTGCAGCCTTTGACGGGTTCACTGTTTTGAGGGTATGGGTGTGACACTGTTTCTCCACACCTCCCTGGACTATTACAGAAGAGATAGCACTTGCATTCAGTTTTTCCCCTTCAAACATGCTCTGAATGGAACATAGGATTGTTTCCTCATCAGCCCATCATACATGTGGTGAGCTCTTGGCACACACAGCCAGCCTGTTTTCTCAAGAAAAACATACACACACCTATGCAAATACAGCCCATGGCAGGTTTCTTCAATAATCATGTCTCAGTGTCTCACTGCAAACCCTCAAGAAATCCAAATTTATTCTGGCACTGTTGCTTTGCTACCTCCATTTTGTAGCTAGTGGACATGAGACAACTGGAATTAGATATGCCCTTGCCCAAGTCAGAGAAAGTTTATGGCCAACTATGTTCTCATTAGCTTTCTGGCAAAGTTTCTGGAACTACTGCTGGCCTGTACGTGCCTGTATTAGCAAATGGTGTGCATAATGTTCCTACCACATATCTAGCTGGAAGCTGTTCTGGCTATGGTTTCTGCCATTTTGAGTATTAAACATGCCTTTGACAGGTTTAGGTGAAATTTTAAAAACAGTCTCAGGAAGACACACTCTGATAAATTCTACCTCAACTAATTTTGGTTCCAGTTCAAACAGAACATTATAAAAAGTCAAGTCGTGTTTGGAATATCAGAAACCACTTTACTAAACTAAACGGTGCAATTTCAAAGCAATTAATTCTTTGGTTAACAAGTCAGAGACCTTCAGACCCCATTTCCTTTCTGTGCGTATCAGTCAGGTTAACAAAACACAGAGCAGAAAGAATGAATTGCCTGGCTCTGTGTTCAATATTCCTGCCACTGAGTCATTCACCTCTGCTGCTGACTTCACAGAACACCAGTCTCATCATGAGCTAGTGCTGGCTTAAAAACACAGATGCACTGCAACTCCAACCTCAGCTCTGGAGAGGCTGTCATGCACAGGAAATACTTATCTGTATTATACATTGGTCCTCTTCAGCTGGACAGCAGTGTTACCTTCCTGTGGGTGTGTATGGGCCATTAAACTCCATCGCAGAGATTCATATTCCTGAGATACACAGTAAACCTTGGCTGAAGTGCAGCTGTGCAGTACAGATGGCAAGACCTGCAGTGGTAGGGCCAGGACGGTTGCTTTTTCTCTCAGCACTAACATCATAAATCGATGTATCAAGAATCAATCCTGTCTTTTCCTCCAAAAGTTGGATTTGGCACAGTTTTGTTAAGGAAGAAAGGGACAAGTCTTGCAGAGAGATAATAAAGCCAGGCACTGGAAAGCAGTGGTTATTCTGCCTGCAGAATTAGCCTCTTTCAGGAAGGTGCAAGATAGCACATAAAGTAAGTAAATATGTTTAGGATAGGTCTGAGAGTGAGAGAAACAGGATCCTCTTCTGCCTGAATCTCTGCTGAGGAAACCTCTCTCTCCTTTGTAAGCACCTTCCTTTTGTCACTTAACAAGTAGAAAGACTGAGGAAGAGCAGTAAAATGCAGGAGCTATCTGAAGAGGAGGCAAGGGTGGTATTTAGACAAACCACAAGTTCTCATGTTCATTATGTTCTCACCAAATGAAGTCTTCTTACCCACCTGTGCATTGTTCTCATCCAGTTGCCCTACTTCTGTTTATTATGTAGCATTCATTAACTGGTCCTAGGGATAGCAATTGAGAGTGAGTAATTATCTCCCTAGCACAAAGAATAAGGGTCAGATTCTTAAAGGTGACTGCTGGAGGTTTAAAAAAAAAATAGAAATGAAAAAACAATCAGGCCTATTTTGTCACTTGGTGGTGCATAAAGACAGCCTGGATTTAAAGAAAGAGGTATTTTATTTTTAGTCTAAAAATTTTGCACTACCAAAGCAGATTTTGATGGGACACTCACAGATTTCAGAGGCTCCATACTGTCACTTCTCCTTTCCACCTAGATATGTATCACCACTCTGTGGGCTCTTTATTCAGGATCAATTCAGGTAGCAGTGGTAAATCAGTTTTCACATCTGTCTCACTAAAACTTTAGCACACATTCTCACACCTCCAGGTATTGTGATTTAAAGCAGCAAGCACACCTGTGGGAGCACAGAGTTTACCAGAGACTGAAGGGCAGAGCTAAGGCCACTCAAGGATTATTCATAGGGCTGCTGGAACACACCAAGCTTGTGCTGTTGCGAGGTGGCTGCTGTTGTTACCGATGTTAGTTGTTCCTTACTGTAATACAAACTTTCCTAGCTGGAAATACTGCCACTGTTATACCTTATTTTAGTGTTCCTCAAGTAGTCTCCTCATTAGTAACCACGGAATGCCACCAGTTGCAGTGGTGAATTACAATGGCCCACTGTAGCCTACCACGGGCAATCTTAATCCAGAAAGTCTTGGACAATGTCACAAGGCTCTCCTTTGCAGCAGTGAATGTTTCAGATACTTGATTTTTTCCTTCATCACAAACCATAGTCTTACCTTCTCTCAAGACTCCTTCCTAAATACCAGAGTGCTTCTTTTGGCACTGGCAGGGCCTGGCCTTCTGCATGGAAAATATTTTTCTTAATAATAAATATGACTGTGTTCTTCTATATAGTGTAAAAGGCTTTCTATTGAGCAAGGAAGGGAAGAGAGACTTTCCAAAGTAATTTTTTATGTTTAATGAAGCAGCTGTTAGTAAGGACAAGCCTGGATTTTGTGACAGGAGGACGGACAGAGGGGAAAGGATCACATTTGTGAAGTATCTGATTAAGTTCTGTAGTAAGGGGGAAAGAAACAAATTTGCAAAGTGTGAGCAATACAGTAGAAAACATTTTCTGATTGGAAACTGTAAGCATTAACGCAAAAAGAATGTTAAGCAGCATCAATCAACATTACTTGTTCCCTCCTAAAGCAGTCTGAATTGAAACTCTATCTAAAAGCAGTACATTTCTTACAGCCTGGGTATCTACACAACAAAAAGTTGCTAATAGAAAGCAAAGCAGTTAAACTGAAGTGTCAGCAGGGGCTACTTCGTCCCACAGAAATTTCAATTAGCTGACAGTGCCAAAAGCTTCCCTATTTGCAGATGTTGCCAGCAGCTATAGAGAAAAATAAGGAGCATACTTGGGAAACAAGTAGGACCCAGTGGGTCTGTGAAACAATTGGAAAGTTGTCCCCAAGGGGAGGGATACCCGGCATAAAGGACTCTCACAGGACAGGGGAACGCACAGCTGAAACTGGGGTTACTGGGACCACTAAGCAGCACTGTTCCGGGAGTTTGAAGAAAGAGAAGTGCTCCCAGCAGCAGCTGAGAGGGTTCTCTTGGGCTGTCACTTGCCTGTGTAGGAGGAAAAGCTGCTGTGCCCCTCGGACAGACAGCACTTGAGCAGCAGCTGCAGGTTTGCTCCGAGGCCAGGGATCAGTGCTCGCCCCCAGACCAGCAGCACATCAGGAACACAGCCCTCTGCTTCTGCTGGGAGGACAGCTCCCGAGGCAGCTCAAAAACCTGCCGCAAAACTACAACAGAAAAAACCCAAAGCAGTCGGAATTGCTGACCAGGGCTCATCGGACTGATTTTGCCAAAAGGGTGTGAGGCACATTCACACAACACCACAGCTGGGAGCTGGGAAAGGATTTGCATGCCTTCAGTTTCTGTGTCTTGGTTCTCCTTCTAGGGATGAGAGTGCTTTTCTGCCTTGTTCAGATTCTGAGCTACCAAAAACTGTGCAGTGCTTGCCTCTGACAGTAATGAGGGCAGCCCTCGATATGATGACACACATGGACAGATTCTGCTCAAAATTTGACATTTGTCTTTTTTCACACAACTTGTGCAACCAACACACTCCCAAAGGACAGGCTGATCCTTACTGGCAGATATGACCCCCTTGAGACACTGATTCCTGAACTTTTTTTTCCCTTCATACACGGAAAAGCCCATCATCAGTTAGCTTAGCTTAGCTACAAGTAAGAGCAGCCAAGCTTATGCCAGGACTCATCACGTTACTGTAAAATACCTTTTCATTTATACTTAATTTGACTACTTTTCTTTTTTTTTTTCCTGGCAGTCACTATTGAGTCCTATAAATTAATCCTTGGAACTGTTAATGTGAAGTATGAGTAAGAAAGTAAATTTAAACACTAATTGAATCCTACATGAACCTCTTCCCAGTAAGTACTCAACTAAGCTACGGCTCCTGTATTGGAAGCCCACCAAATCAGTCCTGAAATGGGCCAAACACCATGTGCTAACCAGGAATTAAATAAAACATTAATGAAAATTTCAGAGCACTGTGTAACATCTTGGCAACAACTTTTAATTATTAGTGCCCCAGAGATTCACTCTCTGTCTTGAGTATTTTTCCATTTGCCTATAATCGCCTTTTTTTTTTTTTTTTTAAAGAATGAATTTGAAAAGTACAACCTTGGAATCAGCAATCATCCAGTAAAGAGCTGAAAAGTACACAAGGTAGTCCCAGGCTCTTGCTCTTCCGTAATGCCTCTGCTTTTCACCCCTATACTGGGAGTGGAGCACTTTTCTAGAAATCCTTTTGCTGATGGATGAAAAACAATTCCATAGGTATGCCAGTACAGATAAGTAATTATGAGAAGCAGACACACTAATTCTCCTTCTCAGACCAAAACAGGTTTTATGTAGCATGGGTTTCATCAAAGTGTTTTTCAGGGGAAAAATATTTCTGTCTAGGCTCACTGTGGAAATGCCACTTGTTTCCAAGCAGAACTTCAGATTTGCACTGTCATCCAGAAAGACTTCCAGCGATCTGAGCTGACAAATCCAAGCTCAGAGGAGTGGTTCATAATGCTTATTAGTAAGCAAATGAGACTGTGTTTAGGAAGCGAAGCCGAGATTCCTTTCCCCAGAAATAAATACATTTGCAGCAGGTAATTGTTACTGTCATTCAAATGCTTCTGGAATCACTAATACTCTACAGCCAAAACTACCCCATTGCCCAAGCATTACTCAGCCTGCCAGCTGGGGACCAGGGGAAGGTACAGGACTGGGGCCGAGGAAAACATTGCAAAAAAGAGTCCTAACAGTAAAAGTAACGTAAATATACCTTCACAGGAACTTGGCTATGTGTCAATACCAAAGCACAGATGGAAACTGATCTGCAATCACTGGCAGAGGCCTACAAAGGAATTTTTGTGTGGCTGAAATTTTTAATTAAAACCTTTGTAATTGTAACAGTAAGATTTTGCAATGTGCCTGTTTACCTAAATGCTTTAAACTTCATTTACCACCTCCCCTTCAACTGCCAAATTATACTGAAATACAAAGGAATTAGGATTTGTTTTTTCCCTGAGGATTACACGGTAGCTGGCCAAGAGAGATTCACAAACACTGTCCTAAGGAGTTAAAAAGCTCAAGAACGTAACGGTTAAAACTCTCCGAGACGAAAAATATTACTACTTCTGGTGCACTTGAGTCTGGAATGATGGGCCTTCTGTACAGGGGACAATAGGAGTATTCCCTGGCTTACAGCCAGCTCATAATTCACAGAGAGGCGTTATCAGCCAAAATTAATTTTTTTTTTGATTAATCATCTGCCAGAGCTTGAGAGTTTGTGGCTAATTGTTCCATTCTTGACTGCAGAATGAATTAGAGAACAATGTGCAGTCCGAAGCCAGGAAGGGAAAACATAAAGCAAACCCCTGAGCACATAATGAATAGTTCAGATGAGTTGGGTACTTTGCTCCTCTGTTCATAAAGATGTGGTGAAAATCCACTGCTCCAAGGAACAGCACGCACAAGTGATAGATGTTAAATCCTACACCGTGTGCTCACAGGTGACTGGACTCATGTTGGACTGCTTGGTTTATGGAATAATAGGTTTAAGCAAGGAAGAAAGGAGAGCAGGATTACATTAGAAGGTTAACTCAGATTTAAGAAGTAACCGAGGCAGCAGGTGTCCAAGGAATGATGAATGGGCAGCAACATAAAACAGACACCTTTCATTATAGGTGGATGAAAAATACTGTTTAAAAGGATATTACAGAGCAGTTCTTGTGGCTATCTCTCTATGCTGGCAATGTAAATTAAAGGTCTCTCAGTACCAGCTTGTGTAAGTGAAAGACTGAAAAACAAAATTCTCAGTTGCACCAACCACCATTGTTAGTGCCTTCCCAGCCAAATCATCACATTTCCAGTGTAAGGGCTTTTTAAATTTTTAAATTCTTTAAAATGTATTCTTGTGAAACAAAAAAGAAATGTAACATTAAAAATGAAAATGTAAAAAAAAGAAAAACATATTAACACATGAGCCATAATACAGTCATTGTCCATGACTTCTCTCATTCACATCAATAACAGTATGTCTGCAAAAGAGCATGGAAAAAGATGAAAGGCAGATAAATATAATATATTGAAATTCTGAGGGGGGAAAAAAAAGAAGATGCATTCTCTGCTGGGGCTTCCTGTTTCTACTGAAAATGAAGACCTAAAGGAAAAGGACACACTTTTCACTGCCAACAAATAGAACTAATAAAGTAATGACCAGAAAGGACAACAGTGTTTAGATTAAACTTTCAAAAGAAACACCAAAGGTATGACGACCTAAACATAAACAAATACTCCCTAATACTATTAGATGCTTTTGGGGTGAAGAAACAAAATTGACTGACATTAGAGAATGAACCAGTGCTGACGCAGAAAAGAAACAGTGACTCAGAGGAAAACACATCCTCCCAGAATCTGAGGAGATTCTGGAGCTCCATTCCTATGTAACACTATAAAAAAGGATGGGTAGGAACACGTGTTTTTAGCTCGCCATAGGCGTGCAAATGGATGGAGACACCAGAGGTTGCTGAGCAGTTCAAAGGACCAAAAAGTCAATGTGAGGAACTACTGACACACGCAGAGCCTGGCAGCAAATGACAATCCATATATTCAAATATGAAAGAAAATGCGAACTTGTAGGAGCTAATTATTGCAGTCTTTTTTACAAGTTACTCAGCCAAGCAACACATTGTCAGCACTGTACAAATCACACCAAGTTAGTATTTACTAGGGCTAATTTCGAGTGAGTAAGCCAAGGCAGCGAAAGCTTTACCGCAGTACATTACACTGCCAAAAAAATTTCTGAATCAGAGGCTGTGTGTGCATAGATAACGACAAGAAAAAGGTCGCACGTGTACACCTGCAAAAGAATTGGGTGCCGTGTGGAAAGCCATTCTTATGGAGCACCTCCTTGTTTTCTTCTGTTCTCTGTATATCTCCATTGCTTTGAGCACTGGAAGCAATAAATTCCAAAATGAGCAATGTAGCTTTTGGGCCTGGGTCCACACAAGAACAGTAGAAAGGAACATTAAAAGTTGCATTTCACTGATCATTTTTATGATGTGCAGGGCACACAAAACAGCCTTTCTCCCTTTTACCCTACTAAATGTTTTCTCTGTGTGTGGTAATTTATATAATAATAATGACTACTACTACTGATATTGAATTCCAGCACTTCCTTAAATAGTGGAATGAACTTCAGGTTCTTATACTGGATATGCTACACCATGGAAATAGAAATAAAAAACCCAGAAGATCAATCTGACTTTGCTTTACAAACTGAAGAACAATATAAAGAGCATTCTCCAACCACCAGCTAATTCTGAGCAGAGGCACTGCTAAAACTGTATGACTAACCTTCAGCAGCCGTTTTACAGTGTAAGGAATGAACACCCCATCCTTTCCCACAGCTCTTCACTTGACAATGCATCTGTGCACATGGGTGGCCTCTGGAGCAGCAGAGGGGTCCTCTGTTCCCACAATGTGACTGAGATGGGCAGCAGCCATGGGGACCATTCGGAGAGAACATTAAAGGAGACTTGCCAAAGGTAGTTTAGCAGAGCTGGTAGAGCAAACACCGCTTTGGCTAGGAAATTTTCAGTCCCATACAGAAATGGCCCTTGCATCTTTTGAGTGTGTGTCTCCCAGAGTATTCCCGCTCAGATCAGGAGGGTGCTTTGCAGCAGTTGCCCCATCACTTCCCTGTGCTCTGGTTTGCATCAGAGTGGCCCGAGAGCATGTGAACAGGGTCCCTTTCTGAGGAAACTGGACTGGAAGATGCCCTCCCAGACAATATGGAATTCACTGCAAGAGGCTTCCTGCCACCACACCTGATCTACTCCAAAGTCAACAAACAGACCAACCACAAACAGTGTGGATGTCAGATCCTCTGGGGCAAGTGCTGTGCAGTGTTAGATCCATTCCCTTTCATTTGCATGACCTGGCAAAGCAGACATGGCTTTAGTGTTCTGGAGTCTTTACATTCAGTCTACACCAAGTTCAGATACGAGTAAGTTGTAAACGTGTACAGAGAAGTTTGCACACAGTGTAGCAACATTAATAAAAACAGATACTGACACATCTCCAGTAGATCTCCCTCTGGCTCGTGGATAAGGCTAAGAACTTATAATTTCCTTTGGTAACACTGCTAATGTAAGAGATAAAACAGAAGGAAAAGCTATTCTGGGGAAAAAAATCAGAAAATTATTCTGCTACTATATGGAGAAAAAAGTCACAGTACAAATACTGAGACTAGGCAGTACAAAGTTTATGACATCATGGCTCAGCACCATTCAAATAGTTTCATCCTTCCTTTAAAATTAAATGACAGCTTCATACCAACAGACCTGATATATTCTGATACACGGTACAAGATCTATGATGCTCACACACATAGGTCAACATTGCAAAAAACATACCGGCAATTGCAGCAGAATATAGCCAGGCTCACATATCCACTGTGTCTACCAGCAAGGTGAAATGAAAAACGGCTGTTATGCAAATCTCTGTAAACATCCACTGCCTCTTTCAGATAATCAAACACCCTTTTCAGTCACTGAAATTGCAAAGTGATAAATTCCCTGTCTGCTTTGTGTTCGTGTGTAACAATAAATAACCAGCACGTGCCCCGGGGGCCGGGATTTCACGAGTCATTGAGCTTGTCACCAGGTGGGTGTCTGTCATTAGCCACAGGCAGAGCTGCTGGGAGACACAGGAAAGGACAGCTCTGAGGGAGTCACAGGTGAGCGATGCTCGTGGCACAGTCAGGTTCTGCGGTCTGAGCTGTGAAGGGAAGAACCAGCACCTCATAAATCTCACTCCGATCCCAGCCACGAAGGGCTGACCAAGAGTGGGGCCTTCTCACAGCTCCCAGTGAGACTCCACACAGGTGCAAGTGTGGACAGACAACCCCTGAGAGAGTTTGAAAGATGAGCAGCTGTTAGACAAACTGAGTAAGGAACTTTGAGCATCTTTACTACTTTAAAGTCAATTTCCAACAATGAGGAATTGTCTTTGGTTTTGGTGCACAGAACGGACAACCACGGAACACAGCCAAAAGAATATTGGAAGATGTTTCCTGCGTGATGTGAAAAACTGGATTTAAATCCCATCCATCAGAGTGCAAAACAAACCATTTAGCTAATTCCACTGTGAAATTTAAAATTCATGGTAAAGAAATATATTAAAGGCTTTTTCACAATCACGAGAAGATGAAATATAGTTGAAACATGCATGTAAAATGTGTACATTTTCCCTACAGAGATAATAAATAAGCTAAATAGCTATTTTCTTCCTAATTATTTGCATAATGTGATAGGATAATATATGCAACTAAACTCATAAATTAATCCTGAAGATTTCTGCATGTGAGCTATTTCTGAGTAGAGTCATATTGAATTCACCATAAAATCAACATCAGTTTATTCTATAAAATATAGCACAGCATGATAAATGCAAAATTATTTTGACTGCCTGTTAATCCACATATACTGGAAATGTCAAGCTTAGTGGGGCGATAGTGCTGTGGGTATTGTTTGAAGTGTAAGGATGACAGGGGCTGGAGAGCTAAAAGGGATTTTCTTGTACAAGTATTTCCTATCTTAGTGAAGATAAAATTCTCTTTACTATGACCTGTGTGTTTTGTTCCAGATGCATCAAATCCTTTCTTCATCTTTTATTTAACAGCCTGATGCCCACCTCACCTGCCAGTAGAGCAGTGACAGACAAGCACACAAGGATCACTTCCTGATCAACCACGGCTCATCCAATACGCCCTTTCTCACTGACACAGGACTGGAGTGTCAGTAAACTCACCCCGGAGGCTCCTCTCTCTTCCAGAAGCCACTCTGCTTTCAAAGGCATTTTTCAGCCTGTTACAATGGGACCCTCAGTTAAAATTTCAAAACAGGTAAGCTGTGTCCAAGCCCTCGCTACACACACCACAGGATCGACCAGCTCCAGAGGCACAGGGTGTGTACAGCCATGAGTGCAGTTCCTCCCAGCTTCCCTGTTTTTTAAAGCAATTTCTGCAATGCATGAGCTGAGTGATAAAGTTAAATGTGCAAAGACACTTCAAGCTCCACCAGCAACCCTGATATTTATAGTCAGCCCTTAGTAAGCACAAATGACTCTGACTTTAACATTGACGCCACCTCTTTATCAGCTTAAATATTTGAGGATACTCAGACTAGAGAGTTTCTATTAACTTAATACAAACCTCAAACAAACGTGACTAAATCATCACCACCTGCTCATTGACAAGAGCCTAATTCCTCCTCCCCCACGTGTGAGACTTCAGACCTTTTAAAGTCTGAACATTGACAATGTGACAGTTTTAAACTTACATCATAGAACACTGACACAGTGAATGTGCCAATTTCAAGATGACTGCCAGGAAAACATAAACTGTTTGACATTTAATAAGCTTGTGTTTTCATAGAAATACAATGTGTTCTAGATGGTTTGTTTCCATGAAAACACATGGTTAGAAACGAAATGAAAAATAGTTTTCTCAGCACTAAGCACCAAAAAAAAAAAAAAAAAGGCACTAAAAATCAAGTAGCTTAGGATTCACATTTATATTAAATAACCCGTGAAGTGTTAAATAGAACAGCTCATGGAATTATTCTTACTTCTTTTAAAATGAGGAATAAAGGTATTTTTTTTTAATTCATTTCAAAGCACCAAGAGTGCTGCATTTGATCACACAAAGTAAAGAGAACTTACACACAGAGAAGGCAGTTTGGGAGAGCTCTATTACCCCAACATTATTGGCAAATAGTCTGATAAGATCCTAGTTTCTTTCCTTATCAAAGTTAATACTTGTGTAATAAAGTGAAAAACAACTAAATACAGTATGCTGTACCACTGTGGGAATAAAGAAGCTACAGCACTTGACAATGAACAAAGTGGCTCTGAAGTGGCTCTTCTGCCTCAAAAACCAAGGGCAGCTTTTCTACTGATTCCAAAAGATACACAACTTCCCCATTTTTTTAATGTCACTGCACCTGCCTTTGATCACGTCTTTGAGGGGAAAAGTTTTGTGAGGAAAATGAAGAGTGCAACAATTAAAGAAGTGAAGGCTTCTTGTAAAAAGAAGAAGGTTGTTTTTATGAATATGATATGTTCAGAGCATAGACAGTGTCTGAGTTCAGTTGGTAGTTGCTGTTGCATGCAGATTCCTAGAATATCTGCTCTTTTGAAAGAGGCTAAGAACTTACGCTCTAATTTTATAATCTGGGCATGCTTACCTTGATGCGTGGAAGTAGAGGTGTGATGTGTTACGATCTCACTGGAAGCAAACAGAAGTTTCAGAGATTTAATGGACCAAATATGAAATCAGCCATCACTCAGCTCCTGCGGTCTTTCCTTTATACCCCCTACATCAGCTGAAGCTTCTGTTTCTCTTGCTGTCTAAGAGGTGCAAATGTGTTGGATCAACACATACCTTTTAGGTAAATGGTCACTACCTCCTTTCCTCTTTGTGTTTGCTCCCCCTTTCCTTTTTATTCTCTTTAAAACTCTAACAATAACAATCATAATAGAAATATGACCTCAGAACTATTTGGGAGAAAATGCGCATGAAACGCAAAACCCGAAGAGCCTCTCCATTTAACTGTGTGCAGTAATCACAAAAACATGAAAAAAAAAGGGAAAAAAAAAAAGAAGTCAAAAGCAGACAACACTAACTTCAGCCAAAACTACTTAAAGAGTCAATTAAAAGCTCTTTTCTGGATTTATTACCCAGCAATGAACTAACCTAATAAAGAGAATTTTTTGGAGGTATGTTACTTAGAACTGGCTTCCCAAATTATTTTTTTTCTTTGAGCAAATGATATTTACACTTTGGTAATTTATCTATTTAGAAATAGAAGCATTTTTAATGACAAGTGTCTAGGACAAAGATTTTGTGCGGGGATTAGCAAAGGGACAGGAAAGGGAAGGGAATATTACAAACTTTTGCAGGGGATACTACAGTCCTCAACAGTGGCCCAAAGCCCACCAGCGGGAGGGATCCATGTCAAACTAACACTTTCTCATTCAATTTATAACTCCTGAATAGACCTTTTGGTTGACAAAATGAGCACTATCAAGTCTGATTTGGAGAGAAGCATCATGGAGACTCCTATGCCAGTGCCATATTTGGACTGTGCAAGCTGAATCTGACACAACAGAACAAATAAGATTTACTGGATGGCCTTTGCCCACAACAGATACGCAGAGAGTCTTTCCTGCTTATGCAGAACATACAGTAAAAGATCCATCACACTGAAATGCTCAGCTTTGTGATTTCAGGATCTGCGGACAAGAAAATAAGCAGTTACCTGTCAACCTTCCCAGTGTGCACTTAACAGAACACAACACCACTTACTAGGCTGGACCCCAAGTCCAATGCTGATTTAATCCGGAGTGAGGAAAGCAGTTTATTTATAAAGCAGGTTCTGGGTTCCTGCCTTCAGTGCTGTCATACAACCTCCCCTTCAATACCAGTGAAAAGCAGCAAATGAACCCACAGTAAAGTGAATTTCTTTTGTAAACTGGGATTGCCAGGTATTAGTTTCACAAAGAATAATGGTAACTTCCCAAATTATTTGTTCTCAAGTTAAGGTTCTCTCTCTCTTTTAAGGTTCCCTGTTAGAACAGGGATTTTTTGGTGTCAACATAGCTAGCATCTCAAAGACAAAATGTTCCAGAGAAATTTACGTTACTGCTTCTAAAGACAGGATTTCGTGCTAAAATGTACTCTCAAAACAGCTGACAGTGAGGTGGTGAAGTCCTGTTGACAGGACATGGAAATTTAAGGTTGAAATACCTGAATTGCCTCGTTTCTAGGCCAGCTCTTAAAGTCGTGCCACCACCATTCCACGTGAAGGACGACTCACCCTACTCCGAGTTAACAAGGGGTTTTCTTACCTCCCTTCTGAAAACTGCAGGAAAAAACTGAGACTATTTCAGCAAAATATTTTTTGAAATATCTAAAGCTCTGGTTAACAGAAAAGTTATTTTCAGCCAGCCTTTAGTACCATTATGTCCTCTAACAGCATGTAAAATCGTCTTTTTGAATGACCCCTTCACTTCCACTTTTACTTCAAGGACCATAACTCTGGACTAAGCCACCAATATAGGCAGGAAAAGGAAAAAAGGGTCAGGCAAAAGAAATGTGAAGACTTTAAACAGGAAACTTGCCTTATCTGTAGAAGTTGCCTTTACAGCCAGCAAGAATCACACCCCCATATCAGTTAGGTAACAGTAACAAAGATAACGAAACAGCTCTTCAGACAAACATTGGTGGGAAGGATGGTTATCAACTGATGGCTTTATCTAAGAGGAAATCACAAAATGCCTTTGGTCATGTAGTGGCTTTCTGAAACCAGAGGTTTCCCTACCTCTGTTGCACAGAGATTAAATAAAGGCTTATTTGAATTTCCAGAAAACTGCAAGAACACCACCACTCTTGTGAACTGGCTTTTGAAGTTGGTGGTAAACACCTCAAAAAAAGAAAAAAAAAAAAAGAGAGGAAATTGCTTTGCTTTGAGGGTGTGCCTAGTCTGTTGCATAGCAAGTGACAGTGCTGCCACAACTGATAGTTTGTGTTCACTTTAAACAAAAACCTCTCATACACACAGGGGAAGCTAAGCCAGATAACAAAAATGTCTCACAAGTCTCAGTTTGTCCAGCTAAGCCATCATCCTCTTGGTCAAGGCTTCCTATTTAATTCACTGCTTATGTTTTTTACAGTAACTCGTTGAAGGTTCAGTTCAATTCAAGAATCTCACCATTAACAGCAGTAAGGTTAAGACAGGAAACTTCCCGAAGTCCCAGCTGCAATCCCTTAAAACAGTAACTTCTGTTTAGGTGAGATCTATTCCTTTGATCAAGTGAACTGTGAATCCAAACCCAGAGAGTAAAGTAATTTAAGGCAAGGTGACTGCAGTGGGGTTAAAGACCAAATCAAGGTTCTACTATAGTGTCTTATAAAAGTAAGAGATAAAGTAGCAACGGATATTTACACTGAATTCAAAGGTGTAATTACACTGGAGGATGTAATTCTGTTACTGACACACTCTCTCTCTCTCCTCCCCTGCATAAAACATATTTAGAAAAAAGGTTCTTTCAATACTGTGATGCTCTTTTCAATGTGCACCAAGCAGCACATCAGTATATGCCAATTCACACATATTTCATATGTGTGAACAGAGTTTTATTTTATAAAACTATTCTTTTATAGGGCACATACAGTTAATTCAAAATAATTTTGGCATTACAGAAAAATTGTGTCATTTTGTCTTATTGTGAATGCGCTGTATTTTTTTCTCATGTTTTCTACTGGAACACAGCTACTAAGACACAACAGAAAATGTAACTATTCCTCTATACTAAACTAACACCAGGCACCATTTTTCCTGAGTCTTTCAGTTTAATGAAGAATTTTGCATAAGGAATTTGTGTGCGGACATAGTTCGGGTAAGCAGATGACCATCATCCCACGGCTCGTGCAAATTACAAAAGCAGGTGACATTTAAGAACCCAAACTTGAACCAAAGTATCTGTCACTACATTTTGATCCATGTAAACCTCAAAAATCACCTGTATTTCTAACTGTAACTCATATCTGGCAAGATTTCTGAAATGCTGTCTGCACAGTTCTCCCTCCTTGCTCTCCCACTCCCCCCAATTAAGCAATATACACAAAGACATAGCATTTTGTCAGTACAGCTCAAAACTATTCAAGTGTTCTGAAAACAAAAGTTAAAAAGTTGAATTTTAAGGAGCCTGTATCCCAAATTCCCTCAGGATTCTATTTCATTTTGGGTTAATCTGTTTCTGTTCCTTCTTTTCAGCTGCAGGTTTTAGTTCTTTAGAGTGATCCACACCGCCCTTTGAAACTTTTTGTCCTTTATACTTCATCATGTTAAGAGACTTAGAGGGAGAAAAACCTGCCCAGCAAAAGTGTATTTAAATTAGGAGCTTTACAAATATTATCATCATTTGGTCATAACATTAAGAACAAGCTCCTCATTACGAGTTGGAGTGATTACCCGATCTGCCATAAGGAGCTGTCTTAGTTCCTGTCTGCATCAGACTGTGCTCCCAGCTGGGGTCAACATTTAAATAACTCTAGGTTGATGTGCTTAGAGAAAGGCTGCAAAACTTCCAATATTTTCACAGTCCTAATAAGCTTAGCTATCAACATACATTAAAGAGCCCTTTTCAGGTTCAATAGTTGTGTCAGGATGGCAAGTGCATAAGTCTAGCAATGCACTGTCAAATAAATGAGTCTATTAGGAATGATGGAATCAGTCCCTGGTTTCAAAATTCAGATAATAAAATGTGCTTTTTTTGGTTCAGATACCAACCTTGGAGAAGTCCCTATGACTGAGCTTGCTTTAGAATCATTAGAATTCAGCCTTACTACAAAAAAATGTAGCATTGTATTATAAACAATGTCATGAAGTGAAAGGAATGTAAGCAGAAAACTCCACAGATTCTTCTCAAAGTGTGAAAAAAGGTAGCAGTGATACATCCATAGAAAAAACCCATCCACTTGGACTTCTGATCTTTGAACAAATGGTATGAAGATCACGTTTTAACCCTAATTTAATCCCAACACTTTGCTGCATTTGGTGGCAATCTATTACAAAGACTCACCTTTCTATAAAGATTGAGGTGACTTCAAGGAACTGTTCAAATCAAACCAAACGAGTCTTGCACGTCTTGTTTAGAAAGTACAATTATTTCTTAGGAAGCTATTGCAAAGGATGTAGTCAGAAGTACTTCCCTGTAAGCATAGTTAGAGCTGGCTAGACTCAGACTATTCAGAGCCAAAATATGCAACCCATATATTAAAGAAGAAAGTCATGAGCAGTAATATTTCCTATTTCCTTTCACATTGTTTGCATTGAAAAATATGCAGAATACAAAAGTAGATTTGGAGAAGTCTCTTCTGTCAGTTTTCTGGTGCCCAAGGCACTCAAAAACTGAAAAAAAAAAAATTTACTTAATGACTTTGCAAAGAACAATTCCTACCGCTCTCAGAGTTGGATTAAAGTCTTAGAATGTGGAGAATATCAGATATTTTTAAGCTTAGATTTAGCCCGTAACAGAGTTCTCTTCTTTAACCAATGAACACACCAAAATTGTGGACAGCTGTTCTTACCAAGCTGGAAACAGTTACTTCATGTAACAGCTGCAAGAGTTCTAAAGACAGGAGGTTTTAAAAACAACAAAAAAATAGGCAGTGCTAAGAGAGGGCTGATGAAAGCACATTTCAGCCAACAGGATTCGCTGAAGCAGCTGCAATAGGATTCAGAGCAGTCCTACGCTTTCCCTGTTGAAGTGCATCACACCACAGGTGGTGTTCATGACTTCATTCACTATTTCCTACATCAAATGAGCAGCCTTAGGAATTAATAGATAGAAAAAAGAAGGGTACAAAACATGCAAGAGCAACTTCTACGAAATTATAAAGCAAGACTTTAAGGTTCTCTCTTTAAGAGAACGCTACAGACATTCCCAATGTATTTACTGCCTGCATCCACAAACTGTTTAAATTTATTTTTGAGTCACGTCCACAATCTCTTCGTATCCATCAACCACACTAACAGAATTTATATCTCTAATGACAGAAACCCCTTAATGCTCTCCTAACACTTCATCATTCCTTAAAACATGGGCCTCCAAATAATTTTTTAAACATCAAAGGGAATGTCTTTGCCCATCTTGTCTGCTTCCATAGGAGCAACCAGAAAAAGAAATGAAGTGTGAGCAAAACTGGAATATATTGATTTGCAATTTAGAAGTATCTGAACTATAATCCAGTGTACACAGACACATAAATTTTCACACTGGATGATTAACATTTTGCAAATATTTATCAGTCTTCATTTGTCAAAATTACTTCTCAACTCATTTGCAGTTTTTCCCTTGCTCTGGTTTGCATTCTACTTCATTATAAAGGCACAGAAACCCCTATCTGAAGGTATTTACCAGAAAACTCAGAATAAAGTACGCCCATAATTAATGGTTACAGCCAAAAACCCCATATAGATAGAAGCTGCTCCATATACTCAGAACAGAACCAGAGAAGAGACCTGATATTATCTTCAAGTGCAGCTATTAGACAGAGTTCCCCATGGGACTTCCAGGGCAGTGCATTTAATTGCCTGTTCTATCAGCCTTAGAGAAAATGAAATGTTCCTTCCAACTGTGCCAAAGGGTTGGGGGCCAGGCACATGCCAAGCTTTTGGGCAGCTAAGAGAAGATTAGAGGCACCAGGTTTGTCTCAGCTCTGACCAGTTATTCTCTGAGGACACAAAACATACATTAATCAATTCTTTTGATACTTTACCCATGGCTGTTTCCACATGGGCAAAGGGCTGGTCTCTCTCACAAATGCTGGAACTTTTACAGAGGAAATGTTTCACTGGTGCAAAACTGCCAGGAAGAACCAGAGCATCCACGGATTTCACCTAGAGCCATGTCACAGAAGTCCCACATCCACACACATTGCCGTTCTGTGTACTCTTTCTCCCAAGCAAGCCAGAAACACTTTCTGACTTTAAAAATATTCCCACCGCTCCTCATTATTTGACAACGCCTTCATCTTTGTCCCTGTACTCAATAATTTGGCCACACAAAAAGAAGGCAACATTCATTCTCTCTCAGGCAACAAACAAGTCACTGACAGAGTGTTTTTGAGTGGCAACCAAACCAAACTTTCCACAGGGATGGCCTCAAAGGGGAATTAAAGGTACAATGCTGAGCTGCTGATGAAGAGGCTTTCTTTGGCTCACAGCAGGGAAGTTAAATTAAAAAAAAAAGAAAAAAAAAGAGAAAAAGAAAAAGAAAAAAGTGTAGCAGTAGTTCAGTAAAAGTTTTGAACAAGAGAACAGCCCTAGATAGCTGTCTTAAGATTCTTCACCAGGGCAAACAGTGCTTCAAGGACAAGCAGGAAAGTAGCAGCTATTTGAGGCAACTTCATTATAAAATCATTTTTAATAAGCAATCTGAACAAAGAGAGGGAATGCTCTTGCAGAGAAGCCCCCAAGGGATCTTAAGGCTGCCCAGTAAAGTTATTAGGAGGTTACACACAGGGGACCAAACAGCTATTTTATTGGCCTCAGGGGACAGGGTTTAGTTTTCACCTGTTCTCTTTAGGCCTTGGTGCTAACAGCAGATCCTGTTAACCATCAGTTTTCTGAAGGCTTCTGTTTTGTGAGGGGAAAGTATCGTTTACTTACTTTAGTCCGCACATGAAACACATGAGGTGAAGTTGACAGTACAATGCATAGTAGACAAGTAATTATAAATCAGATCAGTAAAAAAAGTCACAGTGGTTTTCCCTTTAATGCAATTAAACAAAATAACCAGCAAACATTGAGAAATCTTTAGCAGTGGCAGTAAATACAGTAAGGAAAGTAAAATCAGAGCAGAAGAGAAATATGGATCTTGGGTTCCGTTAAGCTGCAAACATTAATAAATGCTTGGAGAACTTTGGTGAACAACAGTTCTAGGATATTTGGACATCTGAGAAGCTCAAGAGCTGCCTTCTGCCCCAAATCTGCCTCTTCATTTTCAACAAGTAATGTGCTCTTCTTAGCAACTGCTTGGAGTCAAAGATAGGAAGGCCATGATGCAGGAATGGATCTCTGCCCAGGACGGTGTTAAGAGCACACCTTTGACTCACAAACAAGACATTCCCTGGTTTTGGCTCATTGTGCCACAGCAGCAATGCAGGCATAGCACTCCGAGGTCCAGGCAAAGGCTCAGGGGCTTGTCAGGACTATGGGCACCAGTGGAGACACCTGAACTGTCACTCCAACTTCCCAGCTCTTGTCCCGCACAGTGGGCAGCCAAGTCGCCCTCCGTGTGGCACAGTCAGGGCCTCCCATCTGCAGTGTAAACTCGGAACATGAATTGCCCCCTTAGTCCAGAGTTCCTGTGTACTTATCAAAGAACACTGAGTCAAGATACACCTCAAGACCAACACCTACAGCCAGATGAGTGTAGGAACAGTCCCATAGCTTGATGTAGGAGTGAGGAAAGGGGTTGGGATCTCAGATAGCAGAAGGGATGGGTTTACTTCTACCCTTCACCAACAAAGCTGCCAGTTCTTCATGCAAATGGTTTTATTTAGTGTTAAAAATTAAAAGCACGCAGTTTCCACTTAATTTTCCAGCAGGAGCTCATGTCATTAAAATCAGCACCTAGCTTTGGAAACATTTCTTATGTGCCAGAAATCAACTGAAAGGATAATTTCAGTTTAAGTAAGGAACAGTTCACCCAAAATTAAGGAATTCATACAGAGATGCCGACTGACATAATTGTTTAAGAAAAATTAACTTAAATATCTTGATAAATCACAAAATGAAACATGCTCTTTCTCTCCAAATGGTAGTAATTTAGTCTAAATGCATGAAGCAGCTGTCACTCCTGGCCTCAGCTCAGAACGGCCATGATCCACACTGTGGTGACAGTGAACTGTAGGTGCACTACCACTAGAAAGTTGAAGCCAGTAAGCAGCACCTCGTTCAAAGCAGTACCTAGTTAATCTAGGCCAGGTAAGAGCACCCCTGTAAGTCCCCACCTCTGCTCTGATGAGTCTGTGTTATTCAGAGCCAGGGCCCCTGGTTCTTTTCTGCTGCAGAACAATATTCCAAAGGATGGTAGGAGCTCTGAACAGAAAATTGTGAGGAAGGCTTGTAAAATCTATGCATTTTACTATTTTACAAATGCCAGGTAAGCAAATGACTGAACGTATCTGGACATCAGTGTAAATATGAACTCCAGCTATGCAATCAAACTCCTTCAAAGCTTCTGACTGTGGCTCTTCACAACTCAAACAGCGAGAGAAAGAAGGTTCCATTACATCCTGGATTCAGTACAATATTCGCCTTCCGGGTGCATCTGCAGGAAACCACCCCTTACTTGGAGAGGCAGTCAAGTTCAAATTCATTTAAGAAAGTCAGTGCCCAAGATAAAAACAGGATCTGAAGAAAAATAAGGTGATTGATTTGTATGATAATTCTGAGTCACAAGTGGTCTGGTAGAGGTCACGAAACTAATTACATGAAGTATGACAAGATTTAGATTTAAGATGCTGGAAACTAAATACTACACGCTTCAGAACAGCCTAAAGCCAAGTCAGTCAGTATTAAGTGCCAGGTCCTTTGCAGCCTTCTGCTTTCCAGAATTTCAGATTTTTATTACCACTGATACAATGATACCCCTCTGAATTTGCAAAAAGGGTGAAGTTGTGCAAAGTTACAATCACTTGGAATACTTTTCTATTCAGAGCATGAGAGATGGCAGGAAGAGGGTTGTTTTACAAATATTAGTGCCAATCAAATGATGAGAAAAGAATCTAAATGCCAGTCATGTCTTCCTCGAGTCAAAAAAGAACTGAAAGACCAGAAGTCCTACTTGGTATGGAAGATGAGACAGGACTTGTCCTCTACCATCTGACAGACTACAGTTTACCTGAAGTGATGGTTAACCTGACAAATAGCCATGTGAGCTTAAGAGAATAATTCTACAAACAGACAGAAGGCATGAAATTTTTCTTCAAAAGCCTGTTTAATCTTAAACTTGAACTGAGCAAAGAAGGGCATTTTGGGGTGGCTAACATTTATCCCCTTAGTGCTGCTTGGAAGACTATTGCACTCGCTGTTTAAAAGTGTCAGGTTTTGCAACATTTAAACTGTGTTAAAGAGAAAATGTGGAGAAGCACCAACGAAGTAGAATACTTGGATAAAATTAGTTGCCTCAAAAAGGATAAAAATCTCTCAGGTTTTATTTAGATAGTTACATTATGAAAGACCTGCATTTCTTCAGCACTACTATATTACGTGTGTACAAATATTAAGCTACTGTTAGATTCAGAACTACCTGAGCACCTGCCACCAGCACAGGAGTTCAGTTTCAGCTGACAGGACACTTTTGTCACAGACTAATGCCAAGAAGAGGATAAAATGTACCCAAACTCTCAAACAATAAACCCTGGAACAATTAAGTACAGGAGACAGACCACCACCAATTTCAGAACCTGCACAATTAAAACAGCTGTTAGGGTGAAGTCTGAAAAGGATTCATCTGATGTTTGAAATGCATCATGTATCAAACTTTCTGGCATTATGTTAGAATTTTTTTTTTCTCCACTATTTTCTTTCCTCTCCTCCACTCATTTTCTCCACTCCATTTCTTTCTCCCTAATTAAATCAAATGGTATAAGTGGTAGTTCACAGTCAGTCAACACCCTTATATGCCACACATTGTAAACTTCATCCATATTTCTAAAAATCAGTGCAGGCAATGCACAAAGTGTTTGCAAGAATGTTTTTTGAAATTTCTTTGCAGAAATCTTACTCTATGTAACTTCATTTGCATAAATTATTTATACTGACACGAAGTGATAGGCATATTCTAGATCATATCTTGGTGCACAAACTCTGTCATTTGTAGTTGTTAATAACTCTGACTTTGTAATTCTTGTATTTAGGTGTTTATATTAAATGATTTTTTTCTAACTCATTCCAACAATGTGAATTTTATTGGCTACTTTTTCTATTCAACAAAAAAACCTAATTCTAGGCAACAAGGGGGAAAAAAGCTTATTGTGCATGATGCTGAAATGCCAAAGATGCACAATTTACCTCCATTCCTGCTCTATGAGAATTTGTCATAACAGAAATGAATTCTAAAAGAACTTCAACCAAAACTGAATGAAACCTCATGCATATTTGCTAGCAAACGTAGCTTACATTTTCATCATGCCAATTACAGCGTATTGCTCCTTCTATTTTAATCCCTCCTTAATGGGCAAGCTTATCTTCCCATTATTCAGGGAACTTTTCTGTTCATGCTTCAGCAATTGCATGACAACTGATTAACAAATCGGGGAACTACTCTTTGACAGTTCTCTTAGAAAAGCACAGAGTTCTCAACATGAAAGACACTGGGACCCTAATTTCTGTTTGAACTAGATGAAAGGCCTTGTATGGTGAGCAGTACTAATCATCTCTCATAGTCGAGGAACACATCTTTTTTTCATCACAGGCCTGGAACAGCTTCAGCTGAGACACACGGTGACAACACTGCACCAGTCTGGTGTGGCTGAGGAGCTTTATGCAGTTTCCTGTGCTCTTTAGGTCTGTGATTACTACTTAATCTTCCCTACAAAATTCCCAATACTGGAGCTAGAGCCATGGCTCTGCAGGTCAGTTCAGGGCACTGCTGTACAAAAACCAGGGTGTTTTTGGCTGATTCCCAGGGGGTTGTTACAAACCACCATTCATCTCTACACAAGGCCCGAGCCGACACAAACACCCAGCTACTCAGCACCTCTAGAGAGGGGGGTGGCCCCACACCAGGGCTGAGCCCATGGGCAAGGCTGCGCGAGGAAGCTGGACACTGCCTGGCCTGCGGATATATGGAGTACTTCAGTCTCCTGTGCTGTCAATCCCAGTCAGCAGGAGCTCAAATATTCACCAAAAATACCAGGGTCAAATCCTGTCCTCAGCTGCCTGCCTGTAGCTCTCATTAAGTTCAATAAAACCATCACTCAGCCAAAGAGGGTCTAGCCCTCACAATGCATTAAGCAGCAAGCCCACCTAAGCAGAAGAGGACCGTCATCCTCTAAAAGTCTGAGACATTTAAAATTTGTTTCAAAACTCACACAAATCAGCTTCTCATTTGAAATTCCTAAATCTGCTTTTTAACTCTACACAGTGAAAATTCATCATCTCAAGTCAGATTTTTCACTCCATGAGTATTATAAAACCAGGAATGAAATAAGAATGAAAGCCATGTAAGACACTTTACGATGACCTAGAAGCTGCAGCGAACATACTTCAAATACATAAAATGCATATGTATTTATAAATTTTGAGCAGCCTACCACCTGTTTTGTTAGAGGGCTTTCATGAGAGTAATAGCCTCGGCTTTAGCCTACTACTGTTTCAGATCCTGCGCAAATACAGTTCTTGCACTACCAGATTTCCAAACCTCCATAGTATCTGAAGTATCTCAACATATCTCCTTCAGCTAAAAATTGCGATATTTTCTTGGAATTGTGCTTCTAGCTCCCTGCAGGGTAGATAAGAGTTGATCCCCAGAAATGATGTCTTTGAACAGGATTTGGAATAAATGTGTATGTAAGTAAATGCACACATCCACAGCCACATCCAAGGTTGCCATTTATAGGGGCTGTTTGCTTATATGGTTGAGAGCAAAACAATAACCTCCTCTTTTTCATCAGGTTCCTCCAGCATGAGCAGAGAATTATTTATCTTATATATTAATGCATAGGAAGGGACAGAAGATGTACAACTAAATTATTTTGATTTGAATCATACTGCATATATAACAGACATAAAACCAACCACTCCCCTCACCTGTATTTTCTAGATATGTTAATCAGCCAGCTGTAAGGTAGAGTAAGGAATTCTGCTCTTCCTCACAACTTTCTTCTTCTGCCCTCTGACTTAACAAATACATGAGTACCACATATACACATACACATTGTACATCTAACGCCACTTTGGGCAAGGACTGAAACCCCTAAGGCAGAAAAAACACCAGAATTTTTTAAATGGAGCTTTCTCAGGCCAGACCAACACCAATCAGTCTGAGTACCACAGCACAGCCTAACAGAAATTCCATTTCTGAGAGAAGGCCAAATCAAAAGATATTACTTACATGTATGAGTCTTCTTTGTTACAGAAATACCTGCAGGGAAGAAACAACACCAGTGTTAGCAAAGCAACCACTGAGCAAATTCTTTTGACGTATATTTCATTGTTAATCTATTTTATCAGACACATAGCAGCCACTCTAAAAGAAGAATGATAATTTCCATGATTTGTACATTAAAGGTGGAAGGATGTCCCCTCTGTGTGAAGACTTTAATGGTATATTCTCTCCCTATACCTCCCCAGTAAATGTTTCAACATGCATTGCTTCAACTTTGCTGCTGGAATGCCTATCTCCACACTGCTGGTTTAGAACTGGAGCTGATACAAAAAGAAGATACCAGCACTGCTCTGGAAGCCCCCTGTATTTTCCATGGCTAAAAATTTTCCCACACTCCTATTAACCAGTGCCCATCAAACCACCCGACAGAACAGCTTTGAGCAGCACAAGTCGTTTGCTGTGTTATTAAGCTGAAGCAGTTCCTTGATGGCAAGCTGTAGCTTATGCTCATTAAAGCCAAACGAACAGCTCTCTCAGTATGACTATTGCTTGCCACAATTCCAAGCCAGATGCAAATATCTCCAAGCTGCTGAAGATAGACTTTCTGAAGTAATAAAGATGTTTTCATGCTAGACAGGCATGTGGCAGCAATCACCAACAATGGTCCAGTGCCAGTGAAATCTGAGAGGCATTTTAAAGAAAGCAACAGAGTGAACAGAATGAGGCAAAATTCATAATACCAAATAAAGATAAAATTAAGTCTGTTAAATGTCATTGGAATTCATGCTTGAACACAAACAATATTGTCTCCACTTTAGTAGATAACTGGTGATGTACTCAGACCCATCAGTATTTAAGCTCCACTCTCCTTGGGGGTAATTTTCTGAGACGACGAGAAAGAGGTTACTGGAAGCTGTACAAGTACCTGAAACATTTCATTTGAGATTGAGGCCTGTAAAGAAATTCTGGAATTGGGATTGTCTGGCTTAATATTCATGAAAGACAGAGAGATCTGAAATTCCTTTGCTACCCTCCAATTCTTTCAACCACCTCTTCCAAAACAAATGACTATGGAAAAAAAAATAGACTTTTATTTCAGGCCTCTTGGTTGTGGAACATCTCAGAGAGGCAGTAAATTACAATAACTCAGAAAACGGGAGACACCTTATTTGCAAATATAGAGCTAACTTCCAAAGCCAATGGTTTCAAATTATTCATGTTTTTGATAGATACATAAAACCCTAGTGCCAATCCCAAATATTTAGCTATCAAGTTTGACATAACTATCGTGAGGACTTTTTTAAAAATTGCATTTATGTTGCCATTGGCGTTTTGTTTTTGAACTACCAAGCTCTACAAGTGCGAGCACTGGGACCCTTGTTTTCCCTGAAAAGCTAAGAGACCTCAGGCTTTGGGAAGTGAAGTTCTGAGTAGTTCCTTTGGGCAGTTTTGTAAATGTGACACAGCGGTAAGCAATTTACAGAAATCAGAATACTGGAACTTGATTATGTACGTGTATTAACTTAAATTGAAAGGCCCTGGCCAAATGTGCACATTCCTCATGGAAGCAATTAGTGTTATAGCCACAAACTGTAGAGCCAAGGTAACCAATAAAAACAAAAAACCCCCAAGCATAACAAAAAAAACCCTTTAGGTATAAGTAGCTACTACGAGGGGCAAATTCATCCTTTAAATTCATAATTTGTAAGAGTAAAACTTCTCGGATTTTCATTGCGGCCCAACCATTACTGGCTGGCTCAGAGCAGGTGACAAGACAGGACAGGAGGGCGTGACAAGGAGGTGAGCACCATTATAGGAACAATGGCTTAGGGCAAGAAGAGGGCCAGAGGGAGAAGAAGCAGAGAGATCTGAAGCACCTACATCAAAATGCATTGATGATATTAATGCAGTTTTTGGTATGAGTGCAAACCCCTCTCTCTAGGTTTTTCCAAGGGTCTGCCTCACTCTTTGAATTGGAAATTACAGCTGCTCTTGGCCCATTGACTCTTCCACCAAGGAAAAGCATTTTTGCTGCTGTTTGACTTCTTGAGTGACCCCTGAACAACAGGTACAGCTCCTGACAGCATCCTCATCTTCACAAACTGTCCTAACATCCCCTTGCCAGACACTCTTGCCCTGCCCTTGCCTATTGGGCCAATTCCTACCATTTTAAGGATGTTTTATGGAATGGAAACGCAGAGGAAAGGGTCTTAAATATGAACACCACTTGCAAAACTTCCTCTCCCAACACCAGTGCTAATAAATGGATACAGCAGTGGGATTTCAGCATTATGGGAGCCATATGTGTACTTTTCTCAGAAAATAATGCTTTCTGTAAAATCACTTCGAACAGAAAGTGCTTATGCTGTCACTTCTGATTACTCACAGCCTCTTCACAATGGGATTTGCCACAGCACAAAACTGACTTAGCTGTATTCGCTGACTGAGGGCCCAATTCCCCTGATACATGAAACACTGATGGAAATATTAGTGCTTATATTTTTCTAACTAATTTACTCTTTTTTTTTTATGTGAGATGTGTCATGGGTTTTTCCAAATCAGATGTTTCCATAATAATTACTGATTATCATCTGGTAAGACCTTTTAGCTAGTTTATGCAGATATTTTTAGATAACCTTTTAAAGCAACAGCTTAGAGGTAGGTATTTTTGCATCTTCATCATTCCACTGGTGGTTGCATTGAAAGCAAAGTATTTTGCTTTGAGCTGTGGTTTTAAAGTAGCTGCAATCTGGCGGAACAAGGATAAGTGTTGCCAGTGAGTTCAACAGGATTAGCTTTAAATTAATCAATAATCTTCACTGACGTAAAATAAGTTATGAATTTTTAAGTAGCTTTCTCTTTCACACAGGTAACTCCAAGTGACTAGAAAAACTGAGCAAAAAATGTACCAGCATATCCAAAAAGTTATTTAAATTAGATATATTATAACGAGTGCTTTAAATATAAACATGGAAGATGCAACACTGTGATCAGGTTTAGTTGCAATGCAGGAAGCCAATGACTGCTATTCAGAACATTCAAGGTAGATAATAATAACCTAGAAATGGGTGTATTGTGGAAAAAAAAATCAGTCAGAAAACCACTTAATGTAAAAAGGGGGAGTTACAGGGTCTCTGTCTCTCTCTGGGCCAGTGCTACACCCCACCTGCATCTCCATGTGAATGCCTCTCCTGTGCAGGCAACAGCATCAGTTCTCTTAAAACCAACAGGATCTCTTGAGAAACTAATTCTGCAAGTCCAACATACATCAGTAATTTTCTTCACAAGATTAGGCACAATGACCAAATATTGCTCTTGTTTGTAAATATTTCTGGGACAGGACCATCAGTTTATGCAGATTTGAGCAGACATCATATAACAAAACCTAAAGCCAACATAGCACTGAAAGACGAAGATTTATTTTTAATAAGTAGAGCACAAAGAACCTACTGATTCCTTTAAAAATGTTACTTAATATAAAATCCCATTTTTAAACGGGTTTCATTTCAAAATGTAATAGACTGGAGAAATAAGTGACTGCTTGTCACTATTAGCACTGCACTGCCAGCGTTCCATTCTCACTGAACAACAAATAGAAAAAACATAAAGAGAGGAAGAAACAACACTGTAACTTCAGTGTTGCTAATAGAAAAAGACTTCCTGACTTAACCAACTAGACTTCAAAGTAAAGCAAAGGAAATGTCATGAAAATACCACAGTATATCACTGCCATGGTTATCAGTGAGTGAAAGTTTCAGTATTACAGTTATCACAGAATGTATCACTTCCGCAGTGCAATTTGACATTCCTGATCAACACCAAATCTTAAACAAATTAACTTCTTAGACTTTTCATCACGGCTATGCAATGCTCTTTGCAACAATAATCGATTTTTTTTTAAATGAAAAGAACTTCTACACCATTCCCTTTCCCCCTCCCACTAACAGTATGTAATTTGCCATGATGGGTGGTATTTACAAAAATAGCTTGCTGGATGCAATGAACTTTGAAAAGAGTATCCTACCAACAGAGACAGGATATTCTTTTGCAAGCAGTTAGCCTGACTGACCTTCACTAGCCAACTTCAAATAGAGATAACAATGTCTTCAAGTACAAAAAGAGACTCAGATATTTTATACATCATAAGCTATTTCTCACAGTTGCCCATCCAAATAAAGCAGCATAATGAAACACTGCTTACTCTGTGAACCCAGATCCCTGCTGCTGTTGTACAGTTGTCAACTTCCCATATTTCAAGGGGAAAACACACTTTGATGTACAGAAAGATAAGTAAAAAGGCCCCTGTCTGGCAGAATACGTTACTCTGCAAAATACCAAAGAAGAATATTCTTGAGTGCAATTTTCTTAAACCTAGAAAAAAAACTCCCCCTCAGAAGTTTGTATGGATAAACACAGTCATCACCAGCAGAGCTCACAACTAATCTCCGGGACTTCCATTAAGCACCACAGTGCCTCCCTTTGCCCTGCTTTTTGTGCCCAAATCAGGTGATTAACACTGCTCTGATGACAGCACATCTCTGTAGATGCTTTGTGTATAAGATGCTTTGCTCATGTGGGTGTGTGCATCAATAAATGTTCCTTTCTTTTTTTTTTTTTTTTCCCCTTTCTCCTACCCTCCCCTCAAGCCAGCATTATGTCCCTAGCATGTTTTGGAACTCAGGTGTTTTAGGATGGATTGGAAATCCTTGAGGAAAAAAAACCCCCAAACCTTAAAATTTTAAACTCCAAGCCTCCTGCCTGACATATTGTGTAAAATCAGGAAGAAAAAATATTACAAGCTTGGATCCCACTGTGTTTCATCCTGTCACTCCACGTCTCCCTTACTGTCACCACACAAAGCTGGCAATTACGGCAGAAGATTATACGTAACACCCGGACACTTGCAGAGAACCGATCAAGGCAGAATAACAGATTTGGGTGTATTCAGAAAGGAGTTTATTCTCTCAGGAACTTTCTTAGTGGTTTCTGTTAAAGTCTGTATGGATCTCTGGCTTAAAGACATTTTGTCATCCTTGGGGGCTATTATTTACACTGACCAAGGTGAAATAACACACATACAAGTACTGCAAGCACAACTTCAGTGAATTTAACCACAGAAAATCATGTAGCAAAACAGTGACCTTGCCTAGGACAGAAGAGCTGTTAATGATGATCAGCACACACTACTGAAAGTACTCCAAGTAATTTCACTATTTTGTTTCAAAACTAGACACTAATGCTTTTAGTTCACTCAAGAAAAAAATTTAAATTACCTTCTAGGGTAGCATGGATCAAGGACAACAGCCAGGAGGCATGTACGAACAAGGAAGCTTTCCATAACTATGACACCACCCCTCCAAAAAAACCCAAAACCCAAATGTCTCTTTTTAAAAAAAGCATCAACTTAAAATATGATGACAATTTTTTAATGTAACATTCCAGATTTTCCCAGACTTTTTCACATCTTTTATTGAAAAGGAAAGTTCTTATGACGTAAAACAAGGTTTTTAGGTTTTTTCAGCAAGTCTAGATTAATCACATTCTCAAGCCCACAGGTATATAACAAAGTCGCAGGAATCAAGGTTGACCTAAGTGCTTCAGTACTGAAAAAAACCCCAGCCTTTCTATCCTAAGATTCACAGCTGTTCCTTGTACCTAAGTTCTATCAACAAATTATTCAGAGTTATATTTTTAAGGGGTTGCTTTAGTATTACTGCTTAAATCATATGGTTATATTAGCATTAGCTACAGGAAAGTTTCCAGAACACAATTTTTTTTTGCTTTTTACTCAAATACGGATACAGAGTATTTGAAATAAACCCAAGATTAAAACACCCAAGGATTTTTAAAAAATGTTTTGACATTATTTTACTGAGGTAGATGACTTTTTTAGCCCTTCCAACTCAGACTGGCTTCCTACTTCTGAGAGTGACTTTCCACATCATCTAGGCATTTTATGACTTCATTTTTCAGCAGCTGACAGCCTCCCCTACCTTTAAAGTGAGAGCAGTATCTGTGAAAATGTGAAGACAAACGACTTCTTTCAAAGTTACAGAATATTCATAAGAGAGAAATCGCCACTGTCCTGAGATACCTGTCACCTGTACAACTGACAGTTAAAAGAATTCCCTGCTCTTTCTAGACTCTTCCCAAATAAAAAATTCGTAACAGACTCCAGACTGATTTTCTGATGCCAAAACTGCTCCTAATTGTAAAGATGATGAACTTTAATGATTTTTCTTCCTTCTTGCACAACCTCACTGACAGTCCCTCTGAGCTTTAACATATTTTTGTTTGTCTACATTGGGAAAAAATAATAAAGAATCTGCATTAAATAACCATAATGTTCTTACACGACAAATGTCACCAGAGAGTAGATGAAATATCCACCCCACATTTATACTGTATTCCACACATTAAAAGTCAAAGATAGTTCAGAACTGTCTGTAAGACTGTTTCCAGCAGGAGTCTTTATAGGAAGACCACAAACAGTTTTGTTTTAATGACTATTTGTTGCACAACTGACCAAGCAAATCACAAGGATTTCGAAACAGCCTTGGCAGAGCAGCGCAGTTACATGGACAGAATCCAGGCCAATGTACACAAAGTTACAGGCATCCAAGCAAGCACCTCCAGTCCTTGGGACAGACAAACAGGGTGTAAGGAACCCCATCATTTCCTAAAATCTGTCACAGACTTCGTATTGTATCTTTGCTTGAGCCTTGCTGCAAGTGCCTGTTTCACAGTTTACCAGTGACGAGAGAGCCTTGGCAGGAGCATGGCAGACACCACTGCAGGCACCACACATTTTCTTCCCCACGACATTCAAAGAACAGAGTCCCCTTCAGCTGAAGGCTCTGTCCTATCTGCACATTAATTAGGAACAGTTTGTTTAACTTGCAGTAGATACGTGGGCAAGAAGCTCTGCAATGTGTCCAGTTTCCTGAGGAGAGAATCATTTAATCATTTAGGTTAGAAAAGAGCTCCAGGACCACCGAGTCCACCCATGGCCTACCACTGCCAGTTTTATCCCTGAGCCATGTCCCTCCAAGCCAACCATCAGAGCTGGCCACTCGATTCACTGACTGCAGCTCTATCTTAGTGTGAGCTTGGACAACGAAAACATCCCAGCAGGTGTGAACATGACACAAGCAGCACCATTCCTGCAAGCTCCCTGCTCGCAGGTATTAGGAGGAGTCAAGCAGCAGCAGGTTTGGCCCATGCACAGGTACATGTGTGTGCTGGAGTCCCCACAGCGCACACCACTGTACAGGCAGGGATGGCGCTTTTCTCCTCCATTGCGAAGCATAAAATTACTTTTTACTTGTCTGCTCTCCCAGATCTCCCGTATCGGACACCTCATCCAAGGACACTTTTCAAGTAATTTCAAAGCAACATTTCACTTAAACATTGCTCTTATCAAAGCCTTTCAGGCTGCTTTTGTTCAAGCCTATGGAAACCTCACATTTAAAAGCTTGAGCCTGGCCTCCAAGAGTTCAGAGTATTTCCATAAAATCCAGAAAAGTGTCAAACTACAAATAAAATGGAGGTTGGGGGCTGTCTTCCTGTATGTTACCTCAGGCCAATCGTGCATGGAAATCAAACTGTCCTTCCAGCAGAACTGAAATTCTCAGAGAGAGGCCCAGGACCTGAGATACCAGCTGAGATAACAACCACAAGGCTGCAGCAGTCCTGATTACACCAAGCCTCACCTCGAGGCAGTCCCTCTAGATGGGAGATAAAGGAAGCCTCAGTGCCCCAATTCTGTGCCTTCAGGTACCTAGAACTGCGATGTGAACATCTTCACACAGGCTGCCAAAGCTCTTGAACTATGCAAACAAAACCAAAACATAACAAAATAAAACGGCTGCAGTCCTTTTTACTTAAAATGTGTGCAACAGGAATTAATTAAGAACATTGCAGAGCTCAACACACTGCATTATGACTTAAAATTATCTGATGGATATTCTTATATCAGGCAAGGGAAAATAATGGGTTTCTATTTAGAACACACTTCAAGATAAAATTGTAGATTATTTTTCTTACTATTCTACCCTATCATATCTTCCAATAAAATCTGTTGTTTTTAATATATCCATATATATCTTCTGTGCTCTCACTGACCCTTCAGAGACAACCAATAAAATGGTTGACCAGAAAAAAACCTGTTCATGATTTGTCCATTAGCAGGATATGATCATAAAACTCTGCCAATGCTGGCATAGAAAACAGTCGGACAGTAAATAGGGTGCAAGGTGACCTGCTGGTGAGTTACATCCAAGTGATCTCCCTCCTCTTGATCTTAGTCAAATAGGTTTTCTTCTCTTTAAATAAAGAGATCATCAAGACTGCTGCCAGTTCAAAAATTCAAAATCTCATTACCAGTTCAAACATCAGTCTTAACTGCTTGGTTCTCAGGAATAACCATGAAAAAAAAAGTGTTCAAGATGAGTTCTTAAAAATAAGCAGAATATGCCTAATTAAAAACTATAGATAACAATTCTTCTAACATCCTTCTGTGAGACATTAAATTTGTACACTCATAAGTAAAAAGAGAGAATCACCTACAATTTATTCAAGTATTCAAAGCAGAGCAATTCTTTAGTGTAGCCAAACAAAAATGCTACTTGTTCCTGCCCCTTGAAGCCAGTGGTGATTGTATATGGCAGGCAACCTCTGGCAAATGGAAGTCCTCATGGAAACACAGTACTGTACATTAAGGATGTTCTTAACCCCCGTCAAACCAAATTTTCAGCTTCACAGAGTTTTAACTACCACAGAAAGTGAAGACAGTAGACAAATATCACTATTTGTATCGCAAAATTGCCAACACCGATGAGAACAGCACCTTGCTACTAAGTTTTTTTCTGTACCCCATGCCATAACTTTTAGCAGCTCCTACTGTTCTACTACAAATACTGCTTGGTCAGCTGTGTGATGATGATCATTCTAATGACAAACAGATTCATGGGCATTTCAAATGTACAATGCTTATGGCAGTGGATAGAGGCTGGCCAGCTTATAAATTGGGATGAAAAAGGGTGCAGGAAAGTTACAAAGTAATTGGAACTCACTGTGTATTTTACCTGAGAGATGGCATTTTGACCAGCACAATCCCCCCGATACAACACTGAGAGGGCTCCTCTGCTGAGCTGGAGGAAACGGCACAGGGGAAGGACACCATCAAGTGATTTATCAACCCCATTTGCTCTGACATCCAAGTCGCTCTGGGACATCTCCAATCCAAATATAGCCACAATAAAGTCCAGGTTAACTTTTGAGAACAAGCAGGAATATCATACAAGGTGAGATGCTTGCAAGGTACCAGCACTTTTTTTTTGTCTGGTCAATTCCTTCTCTTACTGACAATCAACCCAGGCAGTTGCACTTTACTAAGTCACTCTTGTGACTAAGTCACTCTTGTGACCGTAGGTAGAGATGTAATGTTTGCAAACATGTGAGGAATTCAGTCAAAAAGACTACAAACAAGCAAAAAACCCCAACAATGACACTAAGTATCTTGGGATTTGCCTAAGATTCATCCCACACTAAAAAGCAGGCAATTCTACCATGTGTTTTCTGTGTTTTCCTTGGTGTTACTGGGTTGGCTTTTTTGCAGTACTTCCCATCATCAAGTTAGGGCTCATATATGCTCAAAACCCAAACCCTATCTGCAGTTTACAGACAAAGAAACAGAAGCTAAGTAGTTACGTAACTGCAAGTCACGTATTTATAAACCAGGCTGCCTGGCTTATAGCAGCAATCTTAATTCAAAAACTCCCCAAGCAAGAATTTTCTCACTGCATCTTTCACAATCAGTTCATGACTTCATCTAGATGACTGAGATACCCCAGAATAAGCAATATAATGTGTCTGAGGACCAGAATTTTAATGTGCATCTCATACTGCAACCCACGTACATTTTAGAAATTAAATTTGGGCCTCTGTTCTAGACGTAGCTCCTGTAATAGTGTGCTGAGGTCACAGTATTACTTACGCGCTGAAATCTCACAACGAATACACAGAAAATAAATGTTTAGTGAATGTTCTTCAAATCATCCTGTAGTGTAAAATAGATAATTCCACACTGACAAAGAAGATTCAGTGTTGTTTTGTAGATTTCTACAGGATTTAAAATGACAGCTGTCTCACATGGTGGTTATTCCTCCCAGCAACCCCTTTCAAAATCACAAAGTGCATTAGGCTGGCTAAATTCCTTGTTTCACCACAATGACTTTCATCTATTTAACATCTTGGATAAAATTCGCCTATTGTGCATCAAATGAAGCCAGCTTTGGGTATCAGGTTCCTACTATAACTGGATTATTTTAAGTTTAATTGAAAGGTCATCAATATTTTTAATAAGGAAGATATTTTCTTTGCTCTGCTTTTCTGCAAAGTATTTATAAGGTAATATTTTTGATATAGAAAAATTGATCCCTCACACATTATTTTATCAATCCCAACTGAATATTTCAGCTGCAAAGTGCTTGCACATTTGCCTTTCAGTAGTCTTCTGAGGCTGTCTCCTATCACAGTAGCTTTTTTTTAATATCAAAATATACTGAGGTCGAGTCTCAACTTCTCATTGCTTTGCTCTCCTGAGGAAAAGAAGCAGGATTCTATTATGTCGTCTTCAACAGCTGCAATGAATGAGGGGAAAACAGGGAGAGAGAAGGATTTGTGCTAGAAGCTCATGCAAAATTTGAGACTTGAATATAGCACAAGTAGCACTTCAACATTTCAGACTCCTTCAGAGCCGAGATCCCTGGAGAGCTGAGTTTAAATCACTAAACTTATTTCAGGAAAGGGGAGAACACTCTGGAGAAAAGTCTGTCGACTCCAGCAAAATTAATAAACTGGTTGCTCCTGATGTGAACTACATTTCTTGACAGGAGTTTGACAAATTTCTAATTCCCTCTTAGCTACTTGTGAATGCTGCACTTGTTGCTCCTTTTTAACAGTTATTTAATACTATGGCACAATAGAAGTGATAAGAATTGCTAAGTTTCACTCACCTTGCACTTTCAGTGCCAGTTATAAAAAGGAAAACTATGACCTTCTTCAGTTTCTGTCAAAAAGGGCAGCCTATTCTTTCCTGATTTTAAATGTTCCTGTACAGAAAAAGTATGTAATCCCCATTGGGTGACTCTTTTTAAAGAAATCAGAATTAATAAATGGAAAGAAATCTCTAATGAAAAGTCCACAACATTATGAATTTTTTCTGAAGATGGAACCAGTTGCCTCATATTGCCTGCAAATCTAAATTGAATTAGTGGCATTTATTTGTCACCTAACTACATTTATTTAGCATAACTACACTGAGTTTAGATGGACACTCACTTTTCAGGGGTTTTCTTTTTTCATTATTATTAAAGAATACAGCTGGTTTTGCTTCCATGTGTTTAGGGTGCCGACAGTTTTGTAGTGCTCACTTCACTGCTGTCATGGCTGGTGAGGCACAGGACAGTCAAAACGTGGCCCTGTACTCAGGGACTACTGGAAAAGCTGAATTCCTTTACAGAGATGATTATGCTCCAGAGTTCAAATGCAGCTCGTAATACACATAAACGTTTTAAAAACAGAATAAGGTGTTAATATCCCCTTGATCTAAAGCACATTTTAGAATTCTTGTAATAAAAGTGCCTATGAGATACGTGAATTACACTGAATCATGCCATAAAACAAGTTAGAATGGAGTGGATTTTCTTTTTACAACACATACTAAAAAGGGGTATTTACCATCTTGGGAAGATCCTAAGATACGCCAAATCAATGCCCCCAAAATGACACAGTTACTTCACACCACAAAGGCCCTTTCAATTACTGTAAAGTTTTGTTCACTGTAACTATTGGATTGCAGAGCACAAATACCACCCTGATGTACTTGTCACTTAAATTAGTGCTCTGGTATGTCTGTAATTGTATGGCGAGGTTAACGGTTACACTTCCCAGGATCCTGGACCTAGGAGCACCTGTCCATTAAGTAGGAAAGACCTTCCATGAGGAAATGAAGCTTTTATATAAAGCTCTACTCAGAATCAGGAAAATGCCTGCTGTGGATAAAGAAAGGAAGAAAAGGTCATGTTATGTTAAGAAGTGTCCTAAAAGACTGTGCAGGGATGTGCTGTACACAAACCCAGTGATCACACCACAGCTACCATCACCTGGAACTTGGGCCTCTGCACTTGATACTCCTGCATGCTAATAGGGAAATGTGTTCCTGTTGACTGTGTAGGACAGCCAAAACCGTGTGTTCCACCACTACAGAATTGCAATTTCCGACTGCAATGCACCCCAGCTTCACCCACAGATCTGTGGGATGGGATTTGCAAGGCAGCTCCACTGCCTACCAACTTTCAGATGATCTGGCCAAGTTAGACTTGCCTGTTTGTTCTTTCAGATCTGAAAGGCTTCTTGTCTTTTACACATTACACTCGAAAGACACCAGAGTACCTCAAACAAGTATTTACCACTTTCAATATACACATCAACTTGGCACCAAAAAAAGAAACTTAATTTTAGATAAAAGCCCCAAGCAAAAATTCTGCTTCCAGCACACATTTCAGACTGACTTTAGCCTTTTTCCCCGTCTGTGCACGGAACTCAGGGAAGCTATCGGTGTCACGTACCTCTCTCTCCTTACACACAAGCCTGCGGGAAGGAAGCCGTTGGTGTGACTGCGGTGATTGGCGCAGCAGGGCCGGACCTGCCAGGCTGCGGCTCCGTGGGTAAGGCTGGAGCAGGATGCACTGAGGCTTGAGGGACTGCACTCACGCTCCATGTTTGCCACCAATCGACTGTGCAACCACTGCACAAATGTGCATTATTCCTACATATTACAGTCTCCTACAACAAATAGGCTCATTCAGCCTGTTTCTTCCCTTTGCCTTGTCAGTCCTTAGGGTAATGCTTTTAAGATGGATCGTGATTCTTGATATGTTTGGATCAATTTTATTTGTTCGTGCTTCTTAACACCTTCAAAATATTCTGTAGAGCTCAAAATCACTGGGGAAAGTCACAATGAAAAGATTTTATTTTGAGAAAACAGAAAAATTTTGTTAAAATAGATTATTTTTCAGTCTATTCTGTACTTCATATCACCATTCACAACACCTACCAGAAACTGTAACTATCTCCAACCACACTTAGCCAGCAAAATTCTCTCCTTAAACCTTCTGTTCCCTGAAGACAAGGATTCCCTCAGGAATACAGCAAGAGCTTTTACAAATGTTTGGAAGCAATATGAAGCTCTGTACCAGGAAAAAAAAAAAAAAGGCAAGAAAATATCCAAATAATCCCACATTATTTATTCTCAGGGCTCCAGGGAAATTAAACAAGGGTGGGAAAAAGGCATAACCTGACTCCTTTACATACATAGCTCAAATTTACAGCATTAGCAACTGAAGCTCAAGACAAGAAAATTGAGCACTGGTCTGTAAATTCATTCTAATGACATCACTGCCAGGATTATCCTTTTGGGGATGGCTTGTGTAGGGGGTTGGGAGGAGACGGCAAAGGATTGAGCAAGGGAGATTTGATTATGTTTGAGCTATTTCGATTTGAAGATGCTCTTAACTGACAAAATAGAAAGCGTCTTATCTGAGAAGGGATTTTGCTCAGCTGCTTTAAAAATCCTCCATACATACTGAAAGTCAGCACATTCCCTGGAGGATCAGTTGGCTTGACAAACTCGAGACATCCTCTATACCATCTTAAAAAAAAAAAAAAAAAGAGAAGTATTTCCATGTAAAAACTTTCTCCAGGCAAAAGCATGACATGCAAGGGGTTGTCCTGGGGCAATTAAAAAAGAACTTCTCATAAGTAAATTTAGTGCTTGCAAAAGTTGCTGCATTGACAACATTTGCCACCAAAGGGTTCTCTTTAATCCAACAAGCTGCAGCAGGGCAAATGTCTCCCCTGCCACAGCTCTCACAGCAGCATAAACGAGATCTAAAGGCGGAGCGAGAGCTCTTCAGGCTCATTCATCAAGAAAACTGACTTCTAACTCACAAGCTCTCATTGATTTAAAGAAAACTCTCATCCAAACATTTCAAGTGCTTAAATGACTTCCTACATTTTAAGTGGTGAAGTGTTGGTCTCTCTGAAAGGGCCAAGGCAACTGCCAACTGTAGTCAACAAAAGCCCTACATGCAGCTGGTACACGGTCAGTAAGAAAATGATATCTGCTTCAGATTTCTTGCATTTCCTGCACTAAAACACAGTTTATCTAAGATATTACCAAACAGTAGGCAACTTCAACAAAGCTGTCCCTCTTATTCTTAAAAAGACAAAATACAGGAAGAATGCAATTTAATTTAAAAAGCCTTCAGATTTAAAAATCTGAAATGACAGATGATTATCCTTACAGGTGGGTTTATGATTGTTTGGTGAATACAGAAAATTTCACAACTAACGGTTTTAGAATACTAAAATTTAGCAACACAAGAGTCGCACTGGCTGAAATGTGATCCCTAGCTGGAGATGGAGGCAAGAATTGCCTATTCACAGCCAGGAGGATCCCCTGGCAGCTCTCAGTTGGGCCATCAGGCGGGTAGCTAAGCACTGGCAATTCCCAGACTGGATCTGAACATCACAGCATGGAAATCAGTCATGTTCATGTGCCTCAACTAACCCAGAGCTGCTGCAGCTGGGCCTTGGCACATAAAGAAAGGAAGTGCAACTTAAGTGCAACTTAACTTTTAAGGTTAGGTACTTAAGGTGCCTGGCGTTCCTATAACCCGCAGACAGGAAGTGCCAATGCTTCCTCTGTACATCAGCTACTTGATAACAGCTGAAGATCCACTTTCCATTATCTATCTGCTCCTGAGAAAACTGAAGTCACCACTGCTGTGCATCCGTCCTAGAACAAATCCAGCATTCCCCCTTCTTTTACACCTGGCTGCTGTCAGATTTGGCACCAACTAGTAAAACAAGTTTGGGGTTTTTTAACTGTTTTCAAAGAGGACTTCACATTTGAGGGATTCCAGGTTCTGTGGGGCCACCACACACTCCACATGCTAAAACCCCACCCATTAACTTCAACATGGCTAGTATGGGATGAAGCACAGCACACCCTGGCCTGCTAGGTCAGAGCTGTGTGATTTGGCATGTGCCTTAAGGTACACAGCATGGTTTATCCCGCTCGCTTTTGAGATAATACAGCCTGCCTACAACAAACACTTCTGGGTAAACATCTCTACTAGTTAATACATGAAATAAACTGATCAAGAAAAAAAAAGTAGGATGAGCTACACCAAAAAAAAAATTAATTACTCATGCTCTCTATAGTTATATCAAGGTATGCATTAAAAAGTGATGGGATGTGTCCAAATGGCTCTTGTGCTCTACAGTCTTAAATACGAGGCCTTGCTACCTTAGAAATTACTTTTTAAGAAATATTACTATGGGTCTGTCTCACTACAGTGCAGGAAACTGGACAGAGTTAGTTTAGCATTCTCTTGTGTCCAAATATTTATGCTAACCCAAGTATCCCCAGGAAAATGTGCACTGAGTATTCTATCAATCATTGAAGAGTTAAGGTATTTTCGTTTTCTTATATCTCCAAACTACATTAAAGAATGAGAAGCTTAGAGAAACTCCTGCCTAAGACACTTCACATAAAAATAACACATGACCTGGTAACATGAGTAGCACTGCACAGACGCAACCAGGCATTGAAACACTTGAAGGAAAACGTAAGAAAAGGACACACGAGAGACAACTAAAAAAAAAAACCCAAAAAAGTAATCTGGGAGAATTTTGAAAGCACAAATCCACTAATAACTAATTAAGAACACTGGATCAATTGTCCAAGCAGCTCCAGTGCTATCTCCAAAAAGGAATTTGATGTTTCGGTGCTCACTTTCATTTGTGCATTTCCATATGCAGCTCAATCCATATGTGTGAATATATGGATGGGTATTTTCCCACACAATTTGGTCAGTGCACTCAAGGCAAGGATTCGGACGCGTCCATGATCCAGGCATTCAATTTCTGTTCTCCATCTGCATTACAGGGGTTACATTGCCTCACAGGGACTCTATCAATGAGGACAAACACAATCAAGTTTGAAAGGTGTTAATACATCCCAGAAAGCTCATTTAAACGTATCCTGATAGGTTTCTAACTAGCAGCATCATGGCACAACATTCAGCTGACAGGTACACAATGACAGTAGTGGCCAGTTGGTTTAAATTAGTACTCGCTATCCACTGTTGGTTTGTTTGTGGGGGTTTTTCTATTTTCCCCTCAAACTTCTGGCAAATATAATGAAAGAGGATGACATGGCAAAATGGAATTCAGAAGAAAACCTTCAAAAACAGACCAGATTTATATTTAACTTCTCGTAACCTGAATTGCCATGTTCAGCACAGGTCACATAAGGAATTTGTTAATATTTGGAAAGAGCCTCCTTTGGACGCACTGAAAATGAGCTGTATTCATTACTAAAAATCATACACGAGTTGTATAAATATTTACTGAGCTGAAAGAACATGTTGGCCAATGTTTTCCACAAATCAGTGGAAGGGAGTCTCTAATTAATGAAAGCAAAAAGCTGTAGGGTTTTACTAGGCACTTAGGGCCAGTTCTGGAAGCTGAACACAAATGCCATAGTTCAAACACTGCAGTCTATTAAGCCCTAGTGCTCTCTTGCTCTCGGCTGACTGCTCGCAAAGTGTGAAGAGGATTAAGGTGGATGGGATCACTGCCAGCTTGAAGTTGTTAAATGACTGCATTAGAAAAAAAGCTCCATAACTCACTGTTGTTGAATATTTTTCCTACAAAATTCTCAGCCTCTGGAAAGATAAACAGGGAAGGGGAAAGGGTTTGGGTAGGGGTTTTCTTGGGGAAGTGCATTTACTGCACTGACAACAGCAGGATCATAACCACCTGACCCACTGAATACAAATAATAACTGGGGGAAAAAAGCAATAATTGATGACCAAGTCTAGGTGCATTCCATCAAGTACAAACAGCTGTCATAAACATCTTAATTTACAGAGCTGCTGGATAGGGAATTATAGCACTGTAAAAAGCTACTTCCTTCTGCTGCTCCACACAACCAGAACATATCAAGGCTTTAAATTTTTAAACACAGCTTTCATGTTTTTTGGTCCACAGAAAAAATCTCTAAAAAACCAGCTTGTTAATCATCCAGCACAGCCTCCTACCTTCCTTTCTGTCTGGAATGCCTCCATGCACTGAACAGACATCACTCTGCTTATCAAACTTTTTAATAATATATTCTAATTGTTTAAACACTACATAACTTAACCACATTCAAGGGGATACTATTTCTCATTATATCCAGAGCAGAAGCAAATCTTCTTGCTAAATTGTCACATCTTCAGAAAAACTGGGCAGACCTCAAGGTTTGCCCAACTTTTTCTTACGGGTAAAAGAGCCACCATAATAAAGGGCTGAAATTTTTGAAAGTCACAAAGATCATTTCTCATACCCAGAGTGTAGCCAGAGAAAATGTAGAGGAGACCAACTCCATGGTTATAGTAACAAGTTATTATCAAAGGAATAGAAGAATTCTGTGCATGTCAAAACCTTCTCAAAAGGGCAGTCCACTGGTGTCTGCTCATCAGACACAACATTTTCGAGATGAACAAATCCTACCAATGCCTCCTCTATTAAGAAAAGTCACTTTATTTGCCACACCATATTAGAACATTTGGGGGTTTTTATTGCCTCCTCTTGCCAGTAAAGAATGAGTAATAACTGTAATTTGTAATTTCCCAGCTTTCGTGGTTTCTGTGTTCCTTATCTTTTGAGAGTTTCAATTTGGGGAAAATTGTCTTGTATACTATTTTTTTCCCCCCATTTTATGTCAAATTAAAACCTTCTGAGTCCTGACTATAGCATAGGTGACCAACACACCACCCAACACAGTGATTGAGCTTTTCTGTTTTGATAAGGCAGCAAACAGTGCAGGTATCAGAAGCATTATCTGCCTGTGTTGGTCAAGCAAAGCATGCTGGAATCAAACTGGCTTTCAAATTTGAGACTGAACCACAAGGACAGGTACCAAAACCAGGAAACACCACTTTCTCCCGACCCTGAGAAAGGCTTTTCTCTTCAAAAGCACACACTGCAGTGTCCCTGCCAAAAGGGACACTTGGCATTCATTTTCACTCTTGGCAGACATTAATTCCTTCCTTTAAATCCACAACAAGCAGCTGACTCAGGCCTTTGAAGACCTTGGTCCTCACCTCCCTCCCAAGCTGCAACTCAGCTCCTCTGCTGCACAACCCCTGGAAAACAGGCAGGGACAGCACAGGTCACAAGGAAACTCTGGGCCTATCCTCTCCTCACGGCATGTCTCCTTCACAAATTACTGAAGACAAGACAATCTGTTTTGTACAAAATAGCGATTATTCTTTTGATCTCCGTCTTAGAAGATGAACAACTATGCATGTGCTCCCTCACAATGCTCCTCAAGCCTTATGGAGCTCCACTACAAATTGCTTATTTAACAACAAACTAGAAAGCACAAAAAACCATTTGAGTTATACCGGCTTATTAGGAAAGAAATTAAAAGCACAGATTTTAAGGAATACAGGCCAATCACCACTGCATTTTCACAACTCTTTCATGTCTAGAACACGGGAGCTTAAATACTTCAACTGGGAAAAAAACACCAATGAACACAGAAAACCCCACAAACCAAATGAAAACCAAAATCACAGAACCAGAAAACTAAACCAAACCCCAAAACTCTAGGAAAAAAAAAATCGTTTAATCAATTTTCTTCACAAGCAAGTTTTCAGAGAACAGCAAAGGCCAATTTCTTACTGAACTGGAGGCTGGCAAGACATTGGCTGGCACAGAGGCTATCGGGCCTCGAACACAGTGCAGAAAGGCAGGCCCAGACTGCAGAAATGCCTTGGCAAACTCTTCTGGTGGGTTTCTTACAGCTCTGCTTTCAAGTTAGCCCCTCAATCACCCACACTCCCAAACACTCCTGTTCAAGTTACCTCACTTGCCAAACCAAAAACTGAGCCACAAAAGATGACTGGCTGAAATGTAGACTACCACCCTCACCCCTTTTCCAGGCATTGTGGACGTAATGCACAAGGCAAACTCAAATCCATGGTCAGCCTTGGCTGGCAGAGGCAGTGAATGCAGAGTCCCAACCTAGCCTTTAACGCTGGCAGGTTTGCACAACCACCTGCAGTACCTGAGACCAAGAGAGCCTCTATCATTTCATAACCTTGGGGGAAAGTGAAACATTATTTATTCTGGTTAACACAGAATAAGAAGAAGAAAGTCTTAAAATGATGGGACTATCAACTGCATCCCTAAAAATGCAGAACTTAAGCAGTCTTTTGTTTCCTTACTTCCTTCTTCTTAATCTTTGGCTGAAGGTGTTTTTCATAAGCAGGAAAAATGGAAGTGGCAATCACTCATTTTGGAATCAAGTAGAGAACCCAGTAAAGCAAGGCAAGGGCACGCTGGTCCCAGGAACCCAAGCTGTGAGCTCTGCACACACAGCTGTTTCATCTCGAGAGCACGCTGCCAGCGTATTCCAGGAACAACGCACCGTCTGCTCCTTTTCCTTCTTTCGGTTTCACAAGCATAACACAAACCAACCAAAAGTACCACTCCATTCTGAGACAGAACCAGAGAGAGGAGAGGAGGAGTGATGAAACTAAAGTTGGGCTGTAAGAAAAGAGTGCCCCAGAACTTCCTAGCTCAGCTCTCTCTAACTGGGACATGCCAACAGAAAGGTTTAGAGTCTACAGCTGCCATGGCCAAGCTATTCATTTTCAGCACTGCCCAGATCTCAGCAGAGATGCAGCACTGGAAAACTTCCCAGCAGCCTTCCTACCTAAGCTTCCAGGTTTGGCAGCCTGAAAAACCAGTCTTTTCATTCTAAAATACTTAAAAGTAAGTACAGACACCCAAGAATGTTTTAAGCATGGCAGCCAACAACTTACAACAAATGTTTATCGTCCATGTGACACAAATATTGGCATGAAAGGTCTAGACTACAAAAAAAAGGAAGAAATTTCTTCCTCAAAAAAAGAAGTATCAAATATCACAAAGCACAGTAAGGTGCACTTAATCTCGTTCAAAAAAGTATTAATTTTACCTTGCAACATTTTTTCAAAAATACCATCAGTATCTTTCTCCACATGAAAGAGTAACTGTGCAGGTGCTTCTATCTTTGGCTAGGATTGCTTTCTTTAATACTATCCAACACCAACACCTCAACTAATACTACTTTTGTACAGAAATTTTTTAATGAGTCTGTTGCTGACTTTCCTCCTTCAGATGAGCGAATATGAACTCCTTCACACTGGCATTAAATAGGCAATGATGACATTCTTGCACCCAGCTGTCTGAAAAAACAAAACAACTGGTGCTTCCTAACTGGATTGTCATTTCTCCTCTCCTGGCCCCCCTTTATGTCTCATAACATATGGCTTTCCTAGTATCTGCTTGATAATTACCTTCAATGAAAAGCAGACCACAGACACTGAAAAACATGAAACATAACAGTAATCCTACCTCAGAAAGCAAAACCATCACTTCTCCCATTCATCATAAAGCTCATCTCCAGGTTTCCATGAGGTACTGCAGACTCAATTCCATGCTAACATTCACACCTACTTAGTCGAAGCCAGCACTGCAGAAGGTGATGAAGCAATCAGACTTTATTTACTGCTACTTGACTGTGTTTTCACATCTAAAGCTGTTTGAGTCTCACTTTTTAAAATTAAAGTGGTTAAGGAAATTTCAGACCAATATTTGTACAAGCTAACACAGAATAGAAAACTTTCTCTTAAAAGTTTTCTGATTCCCTTCCTCCTCTACCAGCATTAATAAATCTGGTTTAATGCCACCAGATTAGCATCACTGTGCTGAAATGCCACCTGTGTGACCCTTAAACGAATTTGTCTGGCAAAACACCTGCACAGAAACACCAGAGGCAGAGAAACTGCCTTTATATAGACTGCATTAAAATGTTTCTGTGAAAGTCTTAATAGAGTCTTTTTCTGTGAAAGTCTTAATAGAGTCTTTGCTATAAAGAGAGTCTAAATATTTCATCTGTTTAGAAATCTCCCATCAGCTGTAACACCCCATTTGGGATGCACTGAGAACTGGTGTGCTTCAGTTGACTTGCATTACTGGCAGAGTGAAAAACAATGATCTTTCCATTTAAGCATTAAAATGCTGAGCAACCTAAAGACAAAACTTAATGGTGTTTTAAGTGCTATCTTTTTAGCCTTGCAAAGAGACTGAACTGAAGATATGCACATGATGCTTTCGTTCAAGAGACTGCCTAGAGGAAGGGATGTAGTCTGAGAAGGTAGGAACCTGTATTTCCCCATTTCAACAAGTCTCATGCAAGCCCCAAGTACAGACAAGAAATCGTCAATATTGGTTCCAAACAGTAAATTTAAAGAGAGCTCACTGTGCTCTCCTTGTTTATGAATTCAGATTTGCACAGAAAGTTATGACCAGTTGTTGGTCAAGTGAAATCAAGACCTCACTCGCACATCTGAAGTACAAGCTTATTCAAGCTTGGAAAAACAGACAATGAGTAAAGGATAACAATATCTGAAACTACCAGAGCTCTAGCCCTTGTCTGAAATGGGCAAGAATTCACAAACAGAGATAGATGTCTCTTTGCAAGACTTAAGTAAAGGATATTAAATGAAAACAAGCATGAATATGTCCTTAGTTTCATCAGTAACCAGCACTCCTGTGTTTAGAGTAGCCCCTCCCATTGGCTTTGTAGCATACACTGAACAATATTAACTGAACGGCACCTCAGGAAAATAAAAACATCTGATCGTCCAGGTACAATGTTCCTTCCCAACAGAGTGAACCTCCACAAAAAATTTAGCCCCAAGAGAAACATACAAAATAGGAACGCTTATTGAGCAGCAAAGTATTAATTACTAGTCCACCTGCAGGAAACAGAAAAAGGAAATAACTCTTGTTTTACATGGGCTCCAAAATGGACTGAAGTGTTAGGTCCTGCTGTCCTTTTAAGGATACCAAAGAAGTGAGAAACATACACACTCTGGAGAAAAACCTCAGCCTATTGCTCTTAAAGGTAATAATAATAAGAAAGAATATTCCAAAGTTCCTATTAAAGGATAATTGACAATAGTCTTTTATATTAAACCCTAATGCTCACAAGCCAGACTACTGAAGCAGCCTTGGAAATATCAAAGATCCACTAGATCTTATCTTGTCAAGATGTAAAATACACCCCAAGGAAGTTCTCCTCTCTCTCTGCTCATTCTCATGCAGATCAGTTCCTGACATATCCTTGGAGACTGCTTTGGGACAGGCAAGAAGCTGCACTACAAAAAAACTCCAGGGATTCCAGTGAGTCCCTCTGTGGTTCCTGGAGCTCTCACAGAAAAGAATTTCTCAGTGCTTGGTAAGCAAGAGGTTAATAGCCTATATAAAAAAACACCTCTAACAAAAATGTTATTCCAATTGTATTACATTTAGGAGCCCTGAGGGTCATGGGGTAGATAATCAAAAAGGACAAGGAGGAAATTAAAAAAGGGAAGAAGGCAATCAAAAAGGGCATTTAGAAGGACCCATAATCCTCCATAGGAAGAATACTAATTATACTACTGCATCATCTTATAATTAACCCTGATCTAAATTTTTTTTTTAGCTGTAATAACTTCCACATGTACAATGATTTGATTGCTAATTCTTGCCAGTTGTTCTTGAACAGCTATTTTAGGGTTTGTAGCTACTTTTTACATAGCAGTTTAACTCTCGTTTATAAAGAAATAAGACAAAATATTTAGATAGTTGAATTTTTTGTCATCAGTCATTCCAATTAGCACATTGATTTCCTTTTATTCTGACAGTGCTGAGTGGTACACTCCTTTTCTTTCCCCAAAAGTCTCTTCTATTTAGGAGTGAAATTAATCTCCAATAAAAATCAGTGTGTTGCACCCACTTCAGCAGTCAAACTTGGCCATACATCTTTGTGATGACTTCCATCTGTATTTCATATTTCATTTAATAAATGTGGGATATTACTGAAGCCAGCAAACTAAATTCTCAACATACCTTCATTCCACAGCAGACCCCTGCTTGGGCTCACCTACATTCTTGGGCAACTGGGCACACATTGCAATGATATTTCCAATGACTTAGAAACAAGTCTGAGCTCTTGCCAAGCTGCAGAAAAGCAGCAAGGCCCAGGAGAAGGTGCTCCCCTCTGGATGAAGGCTTCTCGTTTATGTATGAAGCCAACGTTAAATCCCAAACTAACCTGAGATGTTGACACATGAAGTGATTTCACATGAAAATCTGGCAGGGAAAATGTTTATAAAAAGTGGACTCTACAACCAATTTGCAGGACTGAAAAGATCCAGAAAACAGCTTGTCTAAAGTCTGCCCTCAAAGGAACGACTCTACAGACATCACTTATTTTTTTCCTTGATCCTTTGGATTCATTCTAGCCATACATCCTCTCTGCAGATAAAAAAGCAGATATGCTCCCCTTTAGATTCAGATGTACGAACAAGGACACGTAACAGCAGAAATTACTTCTAACTGAATTTTTGTAGCATGATATGAAGTTATCCTCTAATGTTTCATATGTTCTCCATGTATTTGTAAGGCACCTTGGTAATTAGTTCTCAATGGTCACCAGATACTCAGATAATTAACATTTGGAGGGCATTATTCCCAAGCCAGGGCCAATCTAAGGATGGCAGTCTCTAAGGCTTCCTCCACAGGCTGCGTCGTGGGAGCAGGCATGTTTTCTTATCAAATTTTAACAACTACCTTACTACAGAAAGACAGGGCCTGAGGGTTTTGGCTTACATGGTTTATGAAACATCAGATTCACAGAAATCAGCTTCTGGAGACTGTACTATGTGGTCATCAGAATGTACTCTCTGGAAAAATATATTACTCCTCTGGAGGAAACAGAACAACAGTAAAAACCAAAAGGCATTCTCTGTGATTAACACTGATTTCCTGCTGGTGAACCAAAGAAGGTATTATTGTCAAAGCAAGAATTAAACCCTGATTAAAGGGCAAACCCCAAACTTTAGTTCTGCATCAAAAAATGTTGTCTAGGCATGGTAATGGTTTGCAGAGAGCAAATATTACCAGAATTTCTTCCCATATCAGTCAAAACATCTGCATAAGAATTCAGGAAAAAGGAATGCTACCTCCCTGGAAAATGAGTAAGAATAAATAGAGCATCCTAAAATATAAGTAGGCCTGTCTGAGAATCTCAAGCCTTTTTTTTCCTTTGAAACCCTTCTTAACCTAAAAGCACGTTCTCAATCAATATTTAATAATACCAAAGTCACATCACCCTGTGGCATTCAATATTCTCCTATTCCTATTATTTTCCATGTGATAATATTTCATATAGTCACTGAATAATTTGAATTGATGGTTGCACTCCTCAGATAATCCTAAAAACTGAACTTGAAGGCAAGTGTAAGCTTCTATTGCAGCCTGCACCACCAGGCAGCTGAAACTGAAGTTATGGGATTAGGGAGTAATTATTATTTAAAGTACCATCGCCTCTGATTTAGAAATACTGGCTGCAGCTGTAGTGATTTTGTCACAGGAAACTGTCACACTAGTCAACATGTTTTATTTTTCCTGGCTTATCTCACATAGTAGTAACACAGCCAGCAGTGAAATGAAGCACAGAATTACCTCATTAATGACCTATCATTCCTAATGCCTTTCTTTCATATCTAAACAAATAACTGAGAGCAAACACAGTAAACAGGTAACACTTGGAAACATCAGGAAATGGCACAAATGGCCACGTTACGAATGAAGTGTAGGTCAGCTCTGAATGTTGAACAAGCACACCCTGTTATGCCCACTCAGGCTGTGCATTCACAGCCTGCAACTAATGATATTCACAGTTTTCTTTGTTAAAAGTTGTGCAGTTATTACCACTTTTGCCCTGGGTACCTGACGGTGGTGCCTGCTTAAGCACCTGCATACTCAGCAGTCACAGTAAGTAGCAAGGAATTTTCTGCCTCTGTGGTTAAATAGAGCCCTCTTGTCTCGCCAGAAGCCTGACATGGAAACATTTTTCTGTGACTGACAGAAGCAAATAAAGGATTAATTCACCTGCTTTCAACTATTGCTTTTATGAATATAACAAGAATACCTAGAAAGGGTAATTGCCACTGAGAGAAACTACCTGCTATTGATTTTTTCTTTTTTTTTTAAACACGGCTAGCAAAAAGTATCTCCATTACAAAGAACAAGTATTGATTGCAGTTAGAGAATTTAAAAAATATAAATACACTTGGCAATAACTAGAAAATAACAATGTCAGAAGACCAATTTGTATAAGAAACAAAACTTAGAGGGATTATCAGACTTTTTTTGGTGTGTACGTAAAATAATTGCCGGCTCAATTATATGGCTCCCCTTCAAGAAAAGAATCATGTTGAATCCACTGTGCAGGTAAGTTCCACCATATGGACTCGGGCTGACTGATATGGAAAAAAGTAATCCTTGTTGGAAATGTTCTTAAACATTAAAGAGGTTTTTGGTGTGTGGGGACCTTCTTGAAACTACTGGCTGCTGGGCTGCCCTGTGGTGCTACAAAAACCCAGCAACAGGGCTGTCTCCTGCCCCGGATATCTCCAGGATACATTTGTTTTCAAAGGTGTGCAATGTGTATTTTCTGGTTTGAGGCAAAAGGGTTTCATGATGTGGCTCAGAGAGCCAGGAATCGTCTGAGAAATAAGCTTAAAGTACCAGTCAGCTAAATATAGGCTAAATTTATGCTAAGGAATAAAGTATGAAGGAAACTCTACAGTGACAAATGCTAGCCTAGAAATCAGGGGTGGGAGATTTGTATGTTAAATTTTTGTTTTCCTCTGCCAGAGAACACATGGAACCCCTATTCTACTTCTTCCCCAAGAACCAGGCATGGTGGGAGGCCCACCTCCAGGAACTATTGAGATGGGACACTGATCTTTGCAGACACTACAGTATCTCCCTGCTGGGTTTTCTGCAGCTTTCAGCATGTATTGAATGCTGATGGCAGCTAGAACCTGATTCTTCTCTCACTGATTTGTTAAATAAACAGGCTCCCAACTCCCTCCTGTGCAGCATAAAACAAAAAAGGGAGGCAATAATTTTAACACTAACTCAAAACTGAACAGAATATAGATGAAACATGTCTTTACATAAATTTCTCCCTGCTGAATTGCAAAAGCATTTTGCAAACAATAGATGTGTTATTCTGGGGGGGGGGGAGAAATCTCATTTAAAATGCTAGGCAACCTAACTATAGGCCCACTACTTCTCCCCTAGCTTTGTTATTGGTTATCCAAAGCCAGGCAAGCCTGTTACCTGGATTACTGACAATGGAATTACTCCTGGTATAAAGCTGCTTTGCAATCAAATTTAACTTCTGAGGTTTGTGGGGATTTTTCACCACTGAACTACAGTTCACCTACTTTTTGCACAGCAAACAAACCTACCGTTCTCAGAAATTCAGTTTATCAAAGTTGTCCTGCAGTTGTCAAAGGGACAAAAACACCAAAGAAACCACATAAGATATTCCCCCCAGCTGAGTGCAAGAGTATCAAAGCTCAGAGGATTTGTGTATTTTCCTGAGAGGAGCTCTGTTCCTCCCTTCTCTGAGCACGCTCACACCAAGAGAGATAAGAGCCCAGATAAGACTCTCCTTTGCTCTGAAGACCCTCACCCTGTGTATGAACTGAGAAATGCTGTCTGGGGTAGTGTGCACTCAAAATATGGGCCTGGGAAAATGCAGGTTTGGTTACTAGAGCTGAAACATTTTTCCTGTTTAGAAAAAGCTCTGAGCTCACACAAATGACACTGAAAGGCAGAGCAGGCTACGCAGACTTACATTTCATTGGCAATCCTGTGACATAACTTGAAAATTGGCAAGGGAGAAAGACAGGCAGGAAGAGAGAGAGATACTAATTGGTGAATATTCCAAAGAAAGTTAAGTGAGATTAGCAGTAATTGACACCGTGCTCTCTAACTAGGTTGCTCTGTCTAAAAGACACTCAAGGCAGGTAAGGACATTTGGATAACTAGTGAAACACTCACACACGATGGATCTGCAGAGCCTATAAACAGGCAAGCTACAGGCACTCCAAGCCTTTGATGCAGTTGCCTTGAGAGCAACTGCTCTCCCACAAACACCCTTTTTTCCTAGCATGCTACCTGCAGGTGACTAAACTGTTTTCATGCATTTCCAATTGCAGCTGATTTTCTTCTGATTCTGCTGTAATTGGCTCATTTGCTTTCAGAAATGCTTTTAGACCTGACTTCAGCATCAGTGACTTTTAAGTAGCGTTGCCAGACTGGAGGAAGACAACCATTAATGTCACCAGGTGTGCTCTGCAGCCACTCCGTTTACAAAAGTGAATCACTATGACCTATAAACAACTGACACTCATTGAAATCTCTCTGGATAGGAGAAATAGAATTTTAGTTACAGACTCCATAATATGCAAAGTAGACCTGAGTGAACTGTTCATAGAGAATAATCTTTGTGGCAAATTCTCCCTTTTTCCTAGTTATGAATAGGCTTTGGCTTTCATGAATTCACTTGCGATTTAAAGGAGTTTGACCTTTTGAGATGAAAAGGTAAATCAGCAAACCACTGCCATTCCAGTCAGAATCCAGTCTCACAGACCACAGCCATGTACTTGGTTATTTAACCAAGGGGGATGGTCCTGCTCCCTGACTGGTTACATGTATGTTTGTTATTAAAAAAAAAACACTGAAGGATGGATTAAAGACTTTTGCAAAATGACTGAAATTCAACTACTGGAAAAGACTGAGCTCATTCTAATACACACCAGAGCCAGTTTTTAAGTGAATGTAGAGGGTGCACGATCTCCTGTACTCAGGGGACTGCCAATCTCAAGTGCGAGCACTTGCCTCACCAAATTCTAGCTTTGGGTGGTGTGCTACTTGACTCACCTGGAGGATATTTAGCAACTTGGGAGTGAGGCTCAAGCCTGCTTGGGCTGCTTGTAAAACACACTCCATATCCTCTTACCCTTCATTTCAGTGCAAACAGGAAACCCACTAGAGCTAAGTTTGGGTCCAAGTCTTCTTAACTGTGTCTTGTACGTCCTTTTCACCAACTTCTCAATCTCTTATCAAATATGGATGAGAATATAAAAAAGTAAAAATGTTTCAGGGATTTGTTGGAAAAAGAATTGAAAAAAAAAACCCAAAACCTTCCTAACAAAAATAATTGTAAAAGCCCTGTGCTTTTCGAAGTAAGATAAGAAGTCATTTCATTTGAACAGTATATTTCAGTGTTCTTCACTTGCACTACCTTTGGTTCCGAGACAAGGCCAGTGATTCCTGTTTCTCAAAGCTTTTACTGTGAGTGAAAAATGAACACAAGCTACCAGGAGCAGAGCCCCCTCCAAGAGGCAGAGTGACAGCAGCTGAACCTCTGCCCCTTGAGCTTCAACACATACACAGGAAGACAAGGTTTGGCCCTTCTCTCCCACACAGACTCATGTGACAGAGACTACATATGAAATCATCCTGCAGGACTCGTGCTGATCTACCTGGCACTGCACGTGCTCAGCTATTCAAGAGAAATCCCACTGTGATGTAATTCTTCACTTGCACAGTCTGTGTTCTCTTTGGTTGCCTAATCTCAAGTCATCCCCTGCTCACCATGTGTTTTGTTAAAAGTTAGCCATGAGAACATATCTGCAACAGCTGTAATGGGCAAGATTATTTCCCCATGCCCTTTGTTGCTTTAGAGCACTCATTTCATAAGGATTTCCACAAATGGGTGTACATATAAGGTCGACAGCATTTTCTATTGATCGATTATGAGATTTTCATGTATTTGGGTACAGAGAAATTAGTTGTCATGTATTCAAGCTCATGATCTCTACATGACTGTCTTCTCTTAGAGTTTTTGCCTCCAGTTACACTGCATTGACAGTAGGTATATTTTCCACAGGTAGGTGTAATTTATTCCTGAGTATTCACTGATCATCAGTCAAAACATAGATCTGAAAGTGAAACTTTGTCTGAGAAGAAAGGTTAAGATGGAAAAAGAAAAAGAGAATCAATTACTGTCCCCACAGACTTTTTTAGCTAGGGCAACACTTGAGGTTGTACACTCCATTCTGTAGGGTCATTTTATAAATTACCATCAGACTTAAAGTAAGGGTCATCAAATCCTCTGACCAATGCTAAAGACTTAACTGCCCAGTGGAGGTGGAAACCACAACACACAAGCTATACATTCAAAAGCAAAATAATCCTACACAAAAAGTAGACTAATAAAATAAAATAGCTTCAGGGGCATGTAAAGTAAAAACTGATCTTGTGCAAGAACTTTGACTGTCCATTTAGAATACAAAACTCTCACCCTGTCAAGGCTTACAGTTTTGTTTGGAAAGGCCATTCCTACTCCTTGATGTGAACCAGACATTAACGGCAGGAGTAACAATACTGTTAGGTTTTGTCAAATGCAGCACAGCCTCTGTGAAGTGGTTCTCTCTGAGTGAACAGAAGTAAATAACAGTAATTGCTTTGTTAGACTGCATGCCAGAAATAAAGCCTTTTATACTTATGCAGAGTAAAAGTCCAAACTACGGCAGGAGGACTCAGTTTCAGCAAAGAGCCTGTAATGAAATAATGCTGCTGGCTCTGCCAGCCAGAAGCTTATTGGGGCCTTTGAAATGGTAATGTCCTTTACTGTGTAGCGGAAACCTGATAAATGAAGAATCTTGTTGCACAGAAATTGATATTCTTTGAACAGATCCATCTATTTTCCATAACAACTCTATTTTCAAGTTAGTTCCACTGTGTCCCTTCAGCCTCCCCAGCTCCTATTCTGAAGGCTTCCCACAAGGTAACCAATGTTTGCTAATCCTGTTTGGGCTTGACAAGACACTGAGTCACAAGGAAACTCTTCCTTTGCCCGTCAAGCACATGTGTTTTCAACATCTCACTCAAACATCAGGTTCTTGCACATGCAAAGAAAGTCTGAGTCATTTGTGTACCGACGGCAATAAGGTCACCTGTCATCGTGTTCTCCTTGCCATGCTCTGCCTCTCCAAGAAGCTCTTTTCTTCCAGATTTAATAGCAGGTGTTTGCAAGGTCAGTTCATGGTTAAATCTTCTAACAGATATTGTTTTTCCATCACCAATTAATTTCTGAAAGAAACTAGGCCACCATTAGGCAGTAACGATTTTTTGGGCATTAAATTGGGCAGCATCCTAGACAGTAAAATTTATAACTCCTTACCTGTGCACCCTATGACACATTACACTGCTTAATGCAACAGACAATCTTTCTACTCTAATAAACAGCTTGGCTCTTAAAATACCAATAAAATCTCATGTAATTTTAAGCACCTGTGCTTTCTATTTTTCTGTGCATTCTGCCACATTCCCACTCCTAATTAAAAGAAATAAAAATTAAAATATCACATGAAGCAAAAAGTGGAATATAAGGTTAAGTGACTCCAAAGCATTGTTAAGGTTCTGCCACAATGACCTGGCAGGGTAAATGGTGTTCAGTTTGCTTTAAAAAAGGGGTCAGAAGTAGAAAGCTTTGTAATACAGTCCCAGAGTGAGATTCTGCTTTTCAACATCTGAAAAACTCCATGAGTTTCCAGGGTCTTTATTTTAAATTGGCTAAGGGTGATGGGGATGTTTGCATGTGAGGATCTAAAACCCAAATAAGTCAGTGGGGTTGTTTATGTGGTGCTACAGTACTAACCAATATCAGGAACAAAAGCAAAGGCCTCACAGCTCAGGCTTGGTTCCATCGGGCCTTCAAACATATTGTTCTGTTTCATAATCCCCTCTCTTCCATTTACTTTTCCAGAGGAAATTATGCTAAGGAGGTCAAAGCACGCTGCAGAGAACATCTGCGTTCACTCATTCTGAGGCCAAGCTGGAACGCAGATTGCATTGCATTTACACAACATGAACTTTTGTTACATCTAAACCAAAAAGAGACAACAACCAAAGTGGGGTCCCAAGTCTGCACACTTTGTACACACAGAACTCCCTGTACAATTTGCCCAAACACTGCCTGAAGTTCACACTGCCTAGTTCTGCCATAGGCTGCAAGAGGAAAACTTTGTACCCAGAGTGTTATTGGCAGAAGAAAAACCTATAAATATCAAACTCATCTGCAAGGAAAAACACTATCTCTTCTCTGATCTCCACTTGAATGAAAGACGTGGAGGTTTCATTTCCAGAAGCTAACTGCACTCAGAAAAGATTTAATGAAACATCTGCCAGTAAGCTCCTGATAGTGACATTAATCAAAGAGACATTTTAGAGAGAGGACTATAGGCCCATATGCCTATTTGCTCTCAGTTATGAATCTGTTTACTCTGAGAAGGACAACCAGTGGGGATACAGAGTGGTAGCACAAGATCTCACATTCAACTCATAAGATGCAGATAAACCTATGAAGAACAAGATCAAAGAATACTGGTGCTTTTTTCTACCATCTTCCACTAGAAAATGGAGCACTTTGCTGCTCTCTGCCCAAGACAAAAACAAAAACCAAAACCTCATGAACAGTATTAGTAGGCTGTAGTGAGCAAAAGGCTCTAACTCTCAGACAGCTACAATGTCTTCATCAGTGAGAGAGACAACTGCTACAAGTAGTTGGGTAACACTGAATCTCAGAAGTGTTCCAGCTAAAGTCCTGACCAACAGCCTATTCCACTGACTCCCTTTCGCTATCCAGAATGTTCCCTTCTGTTATTTCTGTCTGTTCCCAATCTCGTGATATGATTAGAGTAGATGATTATGCTTACATAATAGTATCAAATTAATTTGCAGCTGAGCACAACAGCAGAGGAAATTGTTTCGAGTTCTGAAATCTCCCCCTCCTCAGTTTATTTCAGTGACATCAGGGGATTAAAGCAAAATGGGTCAGTAGAACACTGCTGGGAAAACAACCAAAACATCAGTCCTGACCTTGTAAACGAGAGTGAGAAAGATAGCAAACAAAGCAAGAGGCTTATAGCGTGTTCTGTAGAAAGAGCCATCAAGGTGAATCAGCTTCCTAATCACCTATCACTATCTGAAAGCTGACAGAGGATGGCAGGTAAAGCCACACTGCACGCAGTCTTTCAGAAGAAATAGGCATTGGGGAATAATTATCCAAAATTCTGGAGCACAGACTCAACTGGAGTTTAACTTTCTGTCAGAAGATAGCTTAACAAGGACAGTAATAAAATTGTAAGTTCCTGCTGCTTTAAACTGAGGTGGGGGCATTCAATAACCCCAGCTCTGCGCAGTCCAAGAGGCCTGACACAACCTACCTCAGTTCTTTGGATCCACTAACTCTGCATAGCTCCTCTCTCACTTTCTGTACAAACAATTTACTGCTGCCGGGATGCTGAGATGGGAATCATCTTAGTGGGCTATGTGGGCTATGTCCACATAATTTTTTAGCACTCCAGAAAGTCTTCTGAGAGTGTACAAAGACGGTGTCTAACCAGCAGATTTATATTGACTGTTAATAGTCGACTTGGTGCAGGAAAACAACCATTAACCAGGTTCACCAACCCACGCAGCTGGAACAGCTGGTTTGTGATCACTGCTAATGCCTTATGTACAAGGCACCCACAAAATATTTACCTTTCCTTTGGAAGATGTTTCTTCAACAGCTACTCCTTAAAGCTGGCTGGATAAATAAAATTTGGACCTGGGTCCAACTTCTCAGGAATAGCCAAATTACTTCTTTTGCTAGCCGTTTGTCTTTTCATCCTTCCAATGCAGACACCTACTTTCCATCCTAAATCTTTCAATTGAGTTAAATTAACATAACTTCTGGTTTAACGACAGCTTCACATCTTACACTCAACATGCCATAGCAGTGTATTTTGTGTTTTGCCAGCTCCACAAGCTGAGCTAAGCACAATAACTGGGAGTGGTGTGCATTTGCATGCCACTGTTGCAGGCTGTACCAAAACAATGGCACTCCTGCACCTGGACAAAAGCAGCATTTTAAAGATATCTAGGCTCTCAAACATTAAAATTTTACCATGACACCATTAGTTATTTAATTTCTTTCTTGTATTCTATTAACAACTCAATTGCACATTTACGCTTCATATTAGATTTACAATGTTAAAATTGTAGATTTCCATTGTTCCTGAACTCAGCATCCTCCAATAAGGGCACTGTCACACATCCATTCAGCTCTCAAAATAATTCTGCATGACTGGAAGTTTTCTGCTATGGCACCTACTTACTATATTTGATCAAGTGTTCAGTGTCACAATATGCTGATGCATTTAGTCTCTTTCTTCACCAAGGTAAAAAGGCAGGCTTTTTCTTGTTTCTAGAGCATATGAAATGACAGCAACTCTCCATATAAAAATTTCATCAGGGATCGTGGTGAAAAATGATGAAGATCACACAAAGGCAAGTACTCTGCAGTTCTTCCCTGAAGTGTCACAAACACAGCATAAGGCAGTCATGCTGGAAGCATAACCTAAACCCACTTTTCCTGTTCCTTCCTGTTTGTTGTTCTCTGTCAACATTATAATGCTTTGATGAAATGCAAGTATGAATACACAGACATGCTGTAATTTGTTGTGCTTTTCCTTTCCCCAAGTCTGTAATTTCTATATAACTAAGAAAACTTATATTAATCTAATTTACACATAATAAGAAACACACAACTTTGTTCCTTTGACCATATAATCGTGAAACTTGCTCGTCATGTTACTGGATTACAGCAGTAGAACCTGTGGTCACCTTTATTAGATGTTCAGTCTGCTCACAGATATTTACATTGCACATGTTAAGAAGAAAGCATTAAGTATTAAAAACTTTACATATCCTCTCGACACCACACATACTATTCTATACTGCTCTCTCTATGTAAGATACAACAGCACAAAGCACAATGTGGAAAAGAAAAAAAAAACCAAACCAGGAATCATACTTCATGTTTCCTCCATTCTGGCTTCGTGGTATTTTTCTGTCTTTAACATTGCCCTAAGGACATTTCTCCATATAAAATGAAATGGACTTTCATGGAGGCAGAGTAAAGAGGGAATTGCAGTGTTTGTAAATTGTCTAAATCAATGAAGCTTCCAATGTTGTTAACAAAGGATTTACATGTGAAACACAGCCAAGATGCTTCCTAGACTGACCTGTCACCAAGGTTTTCTTAACAGAATGTGTTATTTCTTTCATGCTTGTACTGTTGGATAGTGCCAAATGATTAATAATTCAGAAAGACAGGCACTTAAAATTCCATAAATTTACTCTCTGCCTCTGCTTGGCCACCCTATAATTGAAGTACCAAAACCAGCTAGACAGGCAGAAGAATACCTTAGAAAATTATTACATTTACTGATATCTAAACAATTTTATCTGCAGAACTTATGAATTCTTCCAGCCTCACCTTCAGTAATGCACCAGATTCCTCCCATACGCTGATGAAACCTTGTACTTTTTCAGCACCAAGGAAACATTGCCCTGCAGCCTTTTGACCCTCACACCACCACCAATATTGCCTGCAAGAGCCCTTGCTCTAGGTCTGCTCTAACATCAAGCCTGATGCCAACAATGAACTCAATACTACCAAAGGCAGTTCCTCTTCCCCCACAAATCTGGAGCAGTTGCTACTCCCATGGATATGCCATGAACACTCTCAGCAACATTAAATATCACTGAAGTTCACAGACTACACTTAACCTTCAAATACTAAATCAAATAAATGGAAATCTAGGCTCCAACTTCTGTGGCAGGCTGGACTGAAAAGAGCAGCACCGGATCAGACAACACCAATTCTGGCTTGTGACTTTTGTGTGGAGAGAAGATTGTGGGCAGTGGTAGTATCTTGAACAATTCTGGTTAAACTGCTGCAGCTAGTCTGCCAGAGCTCTCAGTTCAAAAACTTTCCTGGACCAAATATTCACGCTTTTAAAACTGGAGGTTCACGGTGTTGGCTACTAATGCAATCAAGCCATAAGAAGCCTTCATATCTCATTTGTCTGCATGTAAAGCCAGAATATACAGTCTAATGTATGACAATAGCCATGAAATCCACGACAAACAGCTGCTGAAGATAAAAGCAGGAAATCAGGCAGAAAGGACGTTTTGGATGGCTATCTCTATTGCTTTATCATGGACTGAAGAGTTAACTGCAGTAGCTGTTAGGGCAATTTTTAAACAGACAAAGATCTACCACTCCAGAGCACTTCTGTCACACCTTTTAAACCTTCCCATTGTTTCAAACCACAAAGGGAAGCAGACATCAGTGCCTCCCTTTATTTTTTTTTTTTTTTTTTTTTTTGTTCGGGTGGGGGGGGGGGGGGGAAAGGGGA
>VZTI01001175.1:2103631-2114171 GCA_013397865.1 Struthidea cinerea | reverse complement strand
TTGGTCAGGCAGAGGAGAGGTGGAGAAAGAGGCAGGAATAGATTCTACTGCAGAAATGTCTGAAGAGTCACACGGATGGCTGAGGTTAAGCAAAACGCCAGAGATTTCATCCAGGTGCTTTGAGCAATGTTTTCCTTAGGTTTGCACTAGGACACCAACTTTTCACAGGCACTCCAGCTGGCATCTACTGATCAAGTCCTTAGCAGGAACCTCTGCAACAGTGTGTGTTTACCCTTTCTGATGTATAAGCAGAAGACAATGCTGAGTTGTAGCTCTACTCATTTGGAATTTTTGCCTAGGAGAAAACTCCAGCCTCAGATTCCTGTGTACTTAAGATGGATGATAGTACTCTGAGGTGACAGCTGAGGGCACTGTGCTGTAATATGCAATTTATGTTTCTAATGTGTTCTTAAGCCACTAGAAGCTAATAATAAAGAAGCAGAAATCATAAAATACATACAAGTACTTGCACCATTTAAAATATTTCCCCAAGTATCACAGAGAACACCAAAAGTAAAATGAGATTGGCATAATCTGGACACTCGACTGAAATGGGCAGAGCTTTCATAAACCAACTATTTACATGCCTGAGTCTTCATACCACTCAAACTTCTTGACCACAGTAGGGCCAAGGATTTTGCACAATAAAAAACATCCAAAAAAGAGGATCTTATTTTATAAGACTTGTGATTTTAGGAATATTTTTAATAGAAACAAAGCAGAATTACATTATAAATCAGCTGATCAGCATCTTGTCCATTCGTGGGATGTGCTCTCACACACTGAGACACCAAAGACAAATCCCTATTGACTTCCATGGGGGTTTGCCTGAGCAGACAAACAACAGGGCTCCTTTAAAGTGTACATGTATTTGCCAGTGCAAGGAACCATGTACTTATTTCCTCAGACAGCAGGAGCCAAATGAATCTAATGAATGTCATTTTATCTGATGCTGCTGCTGTTTATAATAATAAACCTACTTCATTCCTTAGTCTCTGCAATTTCTGTGGAAGCTGACCCAAGATTAAGTGTCCAACAAAGAAAACATAAAAGTGTTAGAAACCACAGCTATTTCTTCCCTCTCTGCTAGATGTTGTTTAATGAGTTCAGCAAATTATATTCAAGATGCTGTTTTGCTGATTAGAAGTGTCACTACCTGATCTTTGAAGGCCACAGCCATGCCCCTCTGTCCGTATGTGCAGACATTTTACTAAGTTGTAGTCTCTGCTCCTTGTGTTTTAAGTGTTCAAACCTTCAAAGAGTCCAAGAATGCTTAAAAAAAATACCCCCTGTAACATATAATCCATGTTCACAGAGGAGATAGCAGCCATTTTGATGCCTGTCATTTTGAGCAAAATCAGAGTTTTATATGAGTTTCTGGACCACAGAATCTGAAAAACAGTTCTCTCCTGGATTTACCCATTTTTTTTTCAACCTGTGCTTGTAACACTGGACAACTAACCTAGAAATCCAAAAATCCTAGTACCAACCACAGAGTTTGAAGATTGATGACACAGATTCAGAAATATCTGTGGAAGCATGGAGAAACAAAAGTGAAAGGTAATCTTCTATGGCACAGTCTGAGACAGTCCCTCCTTCAAAGATCTAATGCAGTACTTTTTCCTACAGAAACAGATAAACCCAGAAACTAGAAAAATCAGACAGAAAACTAGTGCTGGCTTCCTGTGCAAAGGAGCGAGACCTTTCTTAAAGTAGCCATAAGACTTCCTGTCAACTAATGACATAGATGTTTCAAGAGGACCAACAGAATACAAAGTTTATTCCTGCTCATGAACCCACAGAAGCACTTTCTTCTCCTCTGGGTTTTTTTGCTGCAGTTCAGCAGAACTTCAGAGTTACCTTACTCATGTCCACAGCTCCTTGGAGTTTAACATACCAGCCTGAATATTCAAATTGAAGTTGTGGCTATGAAATTTTCACTCAGCTGCTTGTCTGATTTGGAGAGATGGAAAGAAAAAACTGCAGGAACCAACCATCTGTGTTCTTACCTGACTGCCATGTAAAACTTAACCCTTATGAGTTCAATGTAAGATGGAAATCAGAATAGGAAGGAAAGAGAAGTACTATGAGAATCTAATGAAAACAGAGATCATGCTCGGGTTCTTCCAGCACCTCGTGTTTGACAAATACAGCAGCATCACACATGAACTGCTGGAACTGGGCTGCAGAACTCAGAACCATCCCAGTTTTATTAAGGAAATAAAACAATTAACTGTGAACAGGTAATGAAAACAAACAGACATTCAGAAAAATTACTCCATGTCCCACACTGTTGCCAATGCCTCTTGAGCAGCAGCAGTGCTGCTGTTGTAATGTTACAGCTGCAGCAATTTTGAAGTTAGCAGCAACTTGGCCCATCCAGCCAGGCTGAGTCACTCCCTCTCATCAGAAAGAAATGACTTTGCACCCTGGAACATCAGAGCCCTGATCTCCACCTGTGTTTCCTTTCTCTTAAACTTATTTTTTGCTTCCTACCTGCTTGTGCTGGTGGTTCTGCTCTCCCAGCAGGCTCCGAGCGCCGCTCCCAGTGTGACTGGCATGTTATTAACGGAGAGGTGGCTGGTGTCTCTCATTACACTTCCACTGCGTGAAAGCACCTCAGAACTAATTTAGCTTTCACTCACAGGGGAAGACACAGTACTCCACCAAGAAGTTCGCTATTCTGCTGCCTTTAGCAATAAATTCCCCTTCTTTTTTTGTTTTAACATTAATAAGGTGAGAGAATAGAGTATTTCCAAAAGAAATTAAGAAATGCAGAAGATAGATGCAAGTGCAGAGGCTCCCTGTGAGTAACCACCAAGCCCAAGTCAGAGAGATAACACGAATACTGAAGCAGATGTACAGGGTGGAGAAGAGCTCCACAGGCAAACAAGCAGTAATAAAGCCTGTGCCTAGCGCACAGAGTTAAGAAGGTCTCTCAACCACTTAAACTTTCTTCTCTGTTTGTGAGAGTTCTCTGTGGCAACAAATGCAAAACTCATGTGAAATTAAGGACTATGGAAATAATTTTGCTCCCCAGGCTGAGAAGGTCAAACAGATTCAGAAAATACTTCATATCCATCACTGTAAGAATAGAAACCTAATTAGAGACCAGACTTTGTCATCTCAAAGAGATCAAATTCACTTAAAGCTATCATCTGAAACATACTTTTAAAAGACCTTCCCTTGATTATTACAATTCATTTACTTGCACTGCTCACAGGTTCACTCAAATGAACCACCTCTTGACTGCCGATCACACTGGATTTGTGAGGATCACTGTTTGTTGCACTTTCTCCTTTTCCTATTTCTACTGTGTCTCCTATTTTTCTATTTTGGTGCTCTTTAAGACAGGATATTTTACATTTTGTATTCTTATATATAACTTTAACAATGTGCATTATATGCTTACGATTTTGTGTTTTCCTGATAGAGTAGCAGTACTACAGTGAACTACTAGAAGCCCACGATAACAGATTGTATTGTACCCATGGGATCAGGAAGTTACATGCAAAGATACCACAGGGTCTCCTCTGCCATGGAATCAAAGCCATCAAGAAAGGGGATCAAGAAAGATTTCTCTTGCCATGTGCATTTAAAGATTTTCCACCTATATGTCAATTAAACAGAGTAGTGGAAGTGTCAGTTAATCATTGCATAGATGGATTTGGATCAATATCAAGGACCAACACACATGTGTGCCTTACATACAAGGAAAACCTTACTAATTTTAATGAGTATGTTCTTATTCCTTCATATTTGAATAAATTTAATGCCCAGGAAAGAGTAAAAAAGAATAATAATTACATTGGGCTTGAATGCTTTAAACTTACTGTGCCACTGCTGCAGAAAAGGGCTGCATGTTTCTTTAATAGGCAAGTACAGAATGAGGATAAAATTGAATTTACTTTATCTTTCATTTTACCCTCATTTGAATAACTGTTAGACTAAGTTTGTAAGCCCAATATTTTGCAGTGATATTTTGGTTAGTGTTTATCTTAGGTTCATACATCCCTACTTACTCTGTACTAAACACTGAAGATAAAAATCAAACAGAATTAGATCACTATTCCTCAGGCTAGTGATAGATGCTGGGTAGGGTAAAAATTTTTTTTACCCCAAAATTATCTGCATCCAGAAAATTAATCAAACTTCCTAAAAAAAAAAAAAGAGAGAGAGAGAGAGATAAAAAGTTGGAGAGCAGTTACACAACCCAAATATTTTTGCATATAAAACATATTTTTGGAGCTTTTTGCTTGTTACTACCTATGAAAGGATCAATTCCTCTTTCTAGTATGCAGTTTTTGCTGGAGAGCATTACTACCAGACAAATGACTCTGAGGACTTTGACCACACTATTTATCTGTGACATTAAGGTGCAAAATTTGATCTTAAATTATCCAGCTTTGGCTTGTCCAGCTCTGTGTCTGTAGATGTTTGTACAGACACATAAACAAACCCCAAACCACAGCTATTGGAACTTGGAGTGCAAGCTACACTGAGACATCTCACTATCATTTCAAAAGGCTTCCCACTGTCAGGCTGAAATGCCCAGGTGGGAAGACTGCCGTGAAATACGTAGGCGATGCTGCTGACTGGTTTTCAGAAGATGAGGAGCGTTTGAAGGCATCAAAGATTCCTGTGTGGATGTGTGTACATTAATCCCTGCCTTTGTGATATCTAGACTTGAATATCGTAACACGTTGTTTAATAGATTGCAAGACTCGCAGACTGAACCCTATTCAGAAATGTCAGTGCTCCCACCAGGCTTCTGACTGACTTCAGGTATTCTAAACTTAACATAATGGTTGCTGAGAGATTACACTGTTTCAAGGCTGAGTTTGCATCTTGCTTTCAGATTGTTGTCTCCACTCTTCCACTATTGGCAGAACTAGAAGTTCTAAATGTCCCTGAGATAGAAAACCTGTAATGAAGAAAGGGTAGGGCTTTGGTATAGTACCTCACCTTTAAAGCTTCCTGAAAATGAAGTTAACTTATGTTTGCTTTAATAAGAAGTAATAATCTATTGTTAAAAATTCATATCCCCACCCTGCTGTAAACAGAAGAAAGATGCTGGAATAGTTGTTTTGTTTGTGGTGAAATACAGAGTAGGAAAGCTCAGATGTGACAGTGAAGAAAGACACAAAGCACCCAGACTTCAGTAACAGCTTTTCAAAGCAGTAGTTAAGAGTTTTCATTACTCTGTTCCACTTCATGGTTTCAACTTCATTCTTCATTATGGCATATCAACAAGTAGTATAAAGGTAAACATGTGTTTATCCACCTCACAGAGCCAGCTGCTTTCAGTTCCTGGGAGAAGACATGGGTAGGAGGAGAGGAGTCCATGGACAACAGCCACAGAAACCCTGAACTTTGCTTCACTGTGAATGATGAGCAGTTCCCTGTTCCTACGGTGGGCTGCATACTTCTACCTTTGTGAAATACAAGGATGTCTGAAACAACGGGTTCAAATGTCACCTAATGTGTAGAAATGAGGTCTGGAAACCCAGTGCTTACACAGTGTATTCAGTGCTGTGCTAGTTCACCACACGGCCTCCCACAGCACTGAGGAGGGTCATGCTGAAGAAGTATATTTAATAGCTCAAATAAACTAAGACCCAAAGCACAATGTAATTTAAATATGCATCCCAAGTTAATTTTAGTTATTTTTTTAGCATTACTAAGTGTTTTTACGGGTAATGATAAGACTGAGCACCAACCTTTGCTGAAAAGGATCATCTCACTTCATGAGGGCCTGAAGGCCACACTGCCCTCCACCCACACAAAAAAAGGTGGGACAACATGTAAACAGTTTGTAGCACTGGCCTGCACCGGTCTGGGCTCATCTGGAAGTTGCTAACAAACATACCCAGATTCTATGTATATTTTTATATCTTCTTCAGGACTTGTAGAGCAGCACTCACAAAGATCAGTCACTGCTTTCTTTATTTGAGAATGACTTCTGGCTCTTCTTTAAATCCCTTCTGGCCCTTACATACAGTCAGCATAAGAATTTTCCACTGATAGGACTTGCCAAACTTCCCCTACATCTATTTCCATTTCTCTTCATTTTTCTTGCTCCTTTCATTTTTTTTCCTCTGCATGCTGACTCCCTAGTTCCTCTTCTACTAAATTATGCTCTATTATTTCCACAGCCTGAAGAACTCACAGCTGAAGCATTATTTCTAACCTTATTTTGTATTCCTAGCACGTCCTATAATCTGTTTTGAGTGTTATTTGCAGCCAAGATGCTGACACAGCATCAATTTTGTTTTCATGGTTTGACTGGGTAAAAGTGTGCCTCACTATAGGCACTGGGTTAAAAACAGTCAGCTCCCTAACACCAACACAAACACATCGAGAATGAGCCTTATTTTTTCAGGTGTTATTGTTTCTAAGTGGCAGCTGGAAAGCCTCAGCCCATCTTGGAAAAAAAAGGGGGGGGAAAAATGATAAACCAAAATGGTATTTTTGTTGCATAATCCTTTTATTCCTTTCCCCATTTTAGTATGCCATTTTTCCCCCAGAGTATAAGCATTCATACCTGACCCACATCAAAAGTAACCATTCAGCATGAGAGGGTCCCCACAAGCTTTTCTAACCTGGGGAAAAAAAAAAAAAAAAAAAAAAAAATCTTCTTTCCTTTTCTCAGAAATTACTGGTACCTATACTGAGTCATTTATACTATAGTTCCTGGTTGTATGTGCTTAAATACCCAAGGTATTCCCACTTTTTCCGCTTCTCATGTGAAACTATGCTTTATGAATACACATAAATCTAAAATCCCATATCCAAGCGTTTCTGAAGTTTTAGGGGAAGTCTGATACGTGAACCACAGTCCCATTTTATAAAAAGATCATTTAACAGCCAAACCAACCGCTTTAGCACTTTGAAGAAAGCCAGTAAGAACAGTGAAATATTAACTTCTGATAACCTATACTATCCATTTATTATGAAAGTCTAAGGAAGTTATTAAGAAAGCCTAACTTAGTGAGTCACTAATAAAATATATTGCAAAATCATCATGCTTATTTATTTGATGTATAGATTGCAAATATAAAGTCACTGCCAATCATGCAAATTCAATGCATTAGAAAGAGTCATGAAGAAAGCTCTTCTACTACAGCTTGTAAATAAGTACCATGTAAACCGGCAGTAACAATTTAATTAAGAGAAAAGAAGCACAATTACAGAGGAGCCAAATGCCTGAATAACTGTAAGGTTTAACACCCAGCAATACAGGCTGTGTCCAAAGACGTATCACTTTCAAAACAATTAACTAATAATGGTACTGGAAAGCCAAGCTTTCCTCTGAAGAATGAGATAACTGTGGGATGCACACTGTCATCACCTCAAAAAAAGAGTCTTTTTATCTCTCTCTTTTATCTTTTTTCTTCCTTCTTTTTAAACCAGAGAGGAGGTTACACGAATACTAAGAAAGACTCCAGTTAAGGTGTCTGGCTCTTTGACTTTCAACCTGGCCTTGTGGAAGAGAGGTCACTAAATGACAAAGTGCCATGGGTCTCCTCAGAGTGATTCAGCTGTTCCGCATCCAGGACAAACATGCTGCAAAACTCAGGACCAGTCACTCAGCACGGCTGGTTGGGGAAAACTCTGGTCAGTGAATTTCAAATCTAAGACATGTCACCTGTTCTTGTTCTGGCTATTACTTTGCTGTTTTAGGCACAAGCTCTGCATATTAAAGGCGCTCCCTTTTATCACCTCCTGGATTCATGGAGTTATATAATTTTCCCAAGAGGCAAAAAGGTAAGTACCCCTGTCGGTTCATAGAACCATCCCCATCATGGTTCTCACAAGAGCCATATGCAAGGATTTTGCCACCTTTACTATTTAAGCTGAAGAACCTACTACAAAGAATTTCCTTAGCTGGGAATTCCCAGGTCTCAGCATGCATATGAACTCCATCTCAACCAACAGCCTGGATGGACTCTGTGCTGTTCCCTCGCTCCGTGCAGAGCCTGCTGACCCCACCAGGCTGTAGCCCAACAGTCAATGGCAAAACAGGCTGCACATGGACACACAACTACCAGAACATGCTTGCTTTCAGTCCTGTCAGAGAACAGACATCATCCAGAGTTATAGACTCAGTCTCCCCCAAACACCAGCCCCAGGCCAAGGGATTTGCATCCAAACAGTGCCTTAGCTCCGTGCTTATCTCCCAGGAGAGACACAGGCATCCCATCCTATAGGTGTGGGCCATTTCAAACCTGCAGCAGCCAACTTCAGCCTCCCCCACAACCACAACGAGGTGCAGGGACCTCCAGGGCGCCAGTCTGACCTTGTGATACCTGAGGGTCAATCCTGGCATTTAGTGAGCACCGTTCATGACTCCTCTTTACATAATGGGGGGTGGAGGAGGAATAATCCAGAAAATTTGGGAAAACCAGTATAAAACAGTCTTACCAAACTACATCTCTCACAGATCTCAGGCTTCCAACTTCACACTGGGGAAGGGCTATGGTTCGGCAGCATAAATAACAGTTATAATCTTGGCATCTTGGTTCGATACAAATTTTTATTTCTTTTCCTTTTTTTCATAGCAGAGTGATTTTTTTTTCAAACTTCTTCAATACTAACTTCTATTTAACGCCAAAAGCAAGAAAGGATGGGTAGGCATAATCGGACCAACTAATATTCCATCTGGAAATATTCCATTCAGTTCACCTAGACTGAATTCTCAATGATATGCCTAATTATCTTGGTCTTAATTTTTTTTTTATGACCCATTTTAGATACGCTAGTTTCAGTGCTAGCAAAAATACCCACTGATGTTGATGGGCTACTGCTATTTTTTCGCAATTTACATTAAACTACACAGGAGGTCCTCCAATTCTTACCACAGCCAGGAAGCCCCAGTAACTTGACCAAACCAGCCTTTCTATAGCTTGACGCACCCTCCTTTTCATGTGGCTTTTGTTTTCTGTTGGCTCTGCCTTTTTCTCTGACTCACTGCTGGCTACGCTGTCACACAATCCCACACACTCATTCTCTGCAGCTTCAGCTTCAATAATCAGCCCATTTCCATTTTATACACATGCTGTATCCATTTTTTACCTCAGCAAAATACTGATTTCTATCTGACCCTCCCATGCAGAATACCACACCTGCTCTGCAGCATGAGCCAGCTCCAGGTGCTAATTCCAACGCCCTAAAAAAAACACCTCGTGTGCATGATTGCTCCATCACTTCATTCCTCTCTCTCTTCTTTGGATCCATTGTTTCATTTTCACTACAAAATTTGTATTTCAAAAGCAATCGTTGTTCTCTCTCCTACTTCTGCTACACAGACAATTTTTTCACCCTGAAGAACTAGAGCAATCATTTCTGTATCCCTCAAATTACACCCTCATCTTTTATGTATATTGTATTCTCTGTTGAACTAAAGTATCCAGTCTTTGGGACCCCTGTACCTATTATCCCTGTAATAATTCTGCTCAACTGTAGCTTCTTGCAAAAACATCTGAAGGCTTTCTCCTTTCCACCCTTTCTCAGGAACTTCATCAACTGGTCAGGGAGACTGTAACCCCTTTTCTGTAATCCTCCGCCTTCTCGTACAGAGACAGATCCTGACTTGATAACACAGATATTTCCCAATTGCTTGAAATATGCATTACTGCAAAAGGGGGAGAAGGGAACCGGGGAGCTTCTGAAAAACTGCAGCTGAGATGTACTCTCCCTCTCTCTCTCTCATGTGCAGCTTCAGAGTGCACCCTTTGAGGTACCACTTATTTCCCTGCCTCTGCTCAGGGTGCTGCACAATAAAAAGAAAGCTTTTGCCTGTGAGTCTTTGGGTGCTATTGAAATATGTGTTAAACAGCACATTGCATAACACTGCCTAGTTAGTGTTCACTTCTTTTTGCCTTCCACCCAATGCCTGTATATCAAGCAAAGTATAGCACAATTTAGCAGAGATAGCTGAGAAAAAAATTAGGATTCTCTTTTTCACTTTGGGTAGTGCATTGTGCACTGTTTATTTTATTACATTTTATAACTAATTTAGCTACTTACAGTATATGGTACACATTAACATGTTCAGAAAACTTTTTTTTTTGCTGTTTATTGTCTCATATTTCACAGGAAGAAGACAAAACTGATACAAACAAAAACCTAATATTTATGTCAGTGCAAGAATAGATCAATGGATCAAAGCCAAAACAGTCCCAAGAGGAAAGCAATAGTCTCTTTTTCTGTTAATGAACAGTCTGTTGTTGCAAATTCATGTAGGCTTTAATTTAATAAACACAAATGGATGAATGTGCTTACAGGATGTCATCCCCTTCAGGCTTGAAATCACTGACATGGAAGAATTGTCACACTTCAGTGAATTGAGTGCTACTCCCTACCCTTTCAAACCTCATTCACTGTGGCAACACAGACATGAAAAATTAAATTTAATTTTATAACTAATTCTTACGCCTTTTGCTGAGTTTGACTCTTTTACATCGGAATGTGGATTTTAAAAGTTACATTCTATTTTACCCAACTTGTAGATAAATTGCTTCAGTCTGACCAAAAAAAA
>VZTI01001175.1:2071693-2103626 GCA_013397865.1 Struthidea cinerea | reverse complement strand
AAAAAAAAAAAAACCAAACCAAACCCACCAACCACCCGTAGCTTGAACACAGCGTTTTAGGACATTTAAAAAAACAAAACCATTTGGAGTTCATTTGGCCTCACATGGGTAGACTCAGAAAATAAGTCCGTTAATGTCAATAAGCTTCAGTCCCCACATAAAGTTTAGTGCAAGTTCACATGCATTTATTTACCAAAAGCTCTGACTTTCACTTAGAGGCTAAAACTTGCAATCTACAATGAGCATTACATAGGGCAGTGTTTTTAATCCACTCTACAAAACAAGCAGCAAGCACTAAAATCTGCCTCCCATGCAGTAAAATCTGTATAACACAGATTTGACTGCTACTAAAGGTAGCAAGGGTTAACAATGCTTTTGTAAACACTACTTTCCTTTTCTGAGCCAACTGACACTTCGCTGCAGCCCCAAATAACTAGCAAGGAGTACATTTTGGGGGAACAAATGTCATACAGAAATCAACTTAAAAAAAACCATTCCTAATCTGTTTTACAGTTTGACAAATACCAGCTTGTTAACTCAGGCATGTCTCAAAGTTTCTGAGACAGGCAGGATTTTTGGGTTTGTTTTGGGGAGGGTTGGTTTGTTTGTTTTTTTTATTCCACGAAAGTCTTTTCAAAATGCAATCAACTTTGTCCTTTGTTGGTTGCAAGGGTTATATCTGGCTATAAAAAACTTCATTCAAACATTGCTTCCTTTAATCTGTGTGGAGAAGTTTATCCAAATACTAATTCAAAAACAAATCTGTGACTTACCAAAATTAGATCTAAGGCATTTACATCTTGCTGTTCTCTAGAACTGATATGAGAATTAGTTATCAGAGATAGAAACAAACAAAAAAAACTCCAACAAATAAAAACAAAACAAAAGCTCCTAGAAGTGTACTCTGATGCTTCTAGCATGCAACTCTGCCCTACAGAACTCATAAGAAATGTACAATGTACATAATACCCAAATTTTGCTGCTCCTAGAGTTACAGAGAGACAAAAGAAGCTGGAAGAGTGGAGGATACCAAACATTCCACAGAATATGCAGGCTACAACCTTCATACCACATCAGCTTCATTAATTTAAAAGCCATCTTCGACATTTTAATGGAGCGATTACCTGGCACGCCAGCCACATCAGTCACGTCACCCAGTAGGCAAAGTATATTTTAACTTGATTCATTATCAATGTCTTGCTTCAAAGTGAGAAACGGGGATCAAAAGCTCACCTGATGGGATATATAAAATCCAAAAATGTCAAGACCCATTTCTTGCAAAGAAAACAGCTCAAGAGCCACAGCTTCATGCTTGTCTTCAGCCCTTATGAGACACAAATGGCAAACTTTGCTACGTACCACAAATGGTGGAAATAAAAAGTACCACAGAATGGACCTTTTAAAAGCAAGCTAAAAACCCAAGGTGGCTAATGATGAAACTTATTGATTGATAAAGTTAATCCCCAAGACGTTCAGAAGACTGAAGTGAGTAGTTCATGTGAGGGAAAGTGACAGAAATTTCCAAAATGGACAAAACAGAACCTCAGCTACCCTTGGAATGTTCACGTACATTTCCTAAAGAAGGTGGAGTCACTCAGTACATCATTAACAAGCTTATTCTACCTATTAAACTCATTAAATCCTCACTACCATCTGAGATCAGCCTAGCTATAGCTTTGTATGAGAGATAAGAATAGGCTCAATTCACAACCTTCACAGCATCCCCCTGCCTGAACACTTCAATAGTACAGAAGCCTGTACATGTACCAGCTGAGCCACAAAAGAAATAGTTGCAGCCAGACTGATACCCTGTTTCTGATAAGGAGGTTTGCAGGGTCATGCTGAAGAAAATACATAACTTCTGGTTGTTCAGTTAGGCCAGGCAGGGCTGGTTGAGGGATTGCTGCACCAAACTCCACCACACAGTTTAAATGTGCCAGGTCTCAGGTAAATAATTTATGTCACTTGAGCCAACCAAGCAAGGAGTGTTTTTCCTGCTTCTTGTCATCTTGAAAATATATCTCCTCACTCCTCTGTTACCACTGCAGAGCACCACGGGTTGGGGTACAGACAGACCCAGGACAGCTACGGACACAAACAGCAGTTGCTTTAGGATGGCTAAAGGGGCTGTGTTCTCACAGCTAGCAATCCTCTAACATACACAGAAATGACCCCATGTTTGCAGTAATGAAAAAAAGGATGTATTCTTCCCACATGAACACTAAGCTGTATCTTCGGATGAAGGTGACAATTAAAGAAAAAAAAAAGCCACAGCCATATTATGGAACTCCATGCTGCCGGTCTTTGTATCCTTGGAATTTGACCAGGTTTGGAGCTGGAGAACAAAAGGCCATCTCTGCATGAATCACAGAAGGTGCTACGGGAAATCTGATGATAAAGCTTGTGCTTTTAAGTTTTGTAGTTTTGGCTGCAGATCCAACTGCACATTAGCATCCAAATAATTAGGGGCTTATCCTAATTGAAGCAATATTTTCAGAATTTCTATCTTGTCCTGCAATTTCTGGTGCCTCCTTGGTGTTCTAAGCAGCCTCAGTCCCAGGTGAAATGAAAAGGACACAAGGTTACTTTGCAGCTTGCAACATCAGGGCCCCATCAGATCACCTGCTGCTTGCTAAGGCAGAATTACATCTTATGTTTTTCCAATGTTTTGAATCATTAATTGTTTCTGCTAAGTGAACCAGCTCCAACTAAAGAGACACCAGGACATAAGTAGCCGGTATCTACTCACTGGGGATGTGAAAGAATGAAGTTTCAGTTCTATTCTGAAACTTGCTCAGTGGTAGTAGCTGGTGAGTCAGGGGTCCGGCCTGACAATCTTGACTGGAAATTGCCTCTCTCTGCACAAAGTGCTACATCTGAATGATTACATGAAAGGCATTGGCTCTAGCAAATTGGGATTTCCTGCTAGGATGTAATTTTGTGGAAAGACCTCATAAGTGACTCAAGTTAGAACTCTCACACAAATTCCCTAACCCACCTCTCACTACAAAACTGAACCAGCCTGGTCTGGTTTTGCACCGTTCCATACCTAAACACAATTTTGTGTATGTGAACTAAATAACTCTTAAAAAGTGTTAGGTGATGAATGCGTGAGGAATATCGGTGACGGACAGATGTCAGCAACAATATTTCTGGATTTCATTTAGCACATTTTTAAAGAAAACATTAAAGCAGGATACACTATAAGAATGTTAATCTAGTACCAGAATTTTCACATTCAATTGTTAGATACACAAATAATTCTAACACTGAGATGTAAACTCACACGCAAATTTGGTTCTGCAACTGCTATCAAGTGCTGTCACTTACCCCATCTCCAATTTCAATAAATTCATGACTGAGGGGAGGGGAGCTGCATTACAATGCGTAAAGTCTTTAGTTTTGCTCTCCCTGCTTCATGTATTTTCTTATGTATGACTGCTGGAGATACTTAAATCGAGACAAAATGAAGGAAGCGCCCACTCCATGGCAATGGGTTTGGAGAACTCTAAGGCACAGATTTACGTGTCACTTTGAGGATTTTTTGCACACATGACCCTTTTTAGGTCCATTGGTCTGTGCCCACCCAGCGTGATTTGCTGTGAGCATTCCCATGAGACCACAGAGCTACTTCTGGCAGCTCATGGTGCACAAGCAAGGAGTGGGAGCAAACCATGCAGGGCATGTTTATCAGGTGCCCCTGGGAACAGTGCTGGAAATGAAATGTAGCTGGCTGAACCCTGGCTAGCACAAACTTCATGGTCTCTCATGAACTTCCTGTGACTCTCTAAGGAACACTGAGCTATTGAAACACAGACCTACTTACCTTTCCTATAGCTGCTGCTGTTTTCTTTGAAGCAGTTTTTCCTGTAAACTGAAGTGGTTTTTTATTTAGACCGATGCAATAATGTTGATGGTGCCTAACATTTAGGTCAACTATACCTCTAAAAAGGCAGTTTTCACATTTTACTTCAAACCATTGCTCTGAAACATAAAAGTCGTAATGTTCTAGATAGGCAAAGACAGTTACTGTGAAATTAAGAGTTTTTTCTAGGGATACCTATGGAGATTGACATAATCCTTTCTTATACCAGCCACAGACCTTATTTTCAAAGTAAGTTTTTAGAATATTAGTAAATACTAACTACTCACTGAATGCCTATAAAAACATGTCATTATTCACATTTACTTCAGATTTATCCATGCACATCCATGTGTGCTACAATCCTGCCTGTACAAATCACTTCCATTTAGAGCAATTAAGCTGAACGAGGCTGAACTAAACAACTTTGGAATTTACGGTTTAAGGCTTTGGAAGAACAAGTAAAACAAAACAAAACCTCAGCCTGCAATCCAGTCACTGTGCAGCCACATGCTGTTGGTGATTTCACTGTTGGAACAAACTGCTGCTTCCATGAGGGGAATACTGAGTGTGGTAACTCCAAGTTAATGTGGCAGGGCCGAAATGCAGATTGGCACAACACTGCCATTAATTTCACTGCTCAGGCTCTGTCCTCTGCTCAGCACGTTTTCCAATATTCCAACGGCACGGAGGCAGCAGGCGGCAGCTCGTGCACTAAATCCAGCTGCTCTGGAGCACCGAGCCATCCTTCAGCCCGGGATGTGCCTCTCCCCGCTGTCAGCACCCTGCCAAGTGCACCAGGGAGAATTCCCACCCTGCCACGGCTCGCTAAGCTGAGCTCCAGAGCCACCGGGAGCTTGGCTCGGGGTCAGGGCGCAGTTACGCAACCGCGGGGCCGGAGCCTCCGGCGCGGGGAGGAGAGAGCGCAACGGCAAAAACCAGGCAGGAACCCACATCTCAAAGGTGTCTCCATGTTAAAAAAAACTGACTTTCTCACCTTCTAACGGACTGCAGGTTTTATAGAAGTTGGTTTTTTTACTTTTTGAAAAATTATTTCTCCCAGGGTAGAACATTGCATAGTTTGAATCTCCACAATCAGGGAGAGCAGTGAAGCGAATTAATCTCAGCCACTTGCATACACACTTTAGGCTGTAGTCCAGAGCTAAATGATACTGAGCACTATTGCCTGCACTCCTCAAGTAAACTTAACGAGCAGGCATGTAGGAATTAAAGGATTGTGCAGGACCAAGACACAGACATTTGTACCACTGCTGGAAACCCGGAGTGATACAAAGGAAAATCTCTCATCTAGAGTCTCCAACGTGACTGAATAAATGAAATTAAAAGAAAGATTTCTATCAGGATGGTAGTTTGGGAAATTTTTTTTCCTACAGTATACAAATCACTTCAAGAAGCATAGGAGCACACAACAGATGATCAAACATTACTCAGCTGACCCTTCCAAACACAATTTTGTTCAGACAGACCCTCAGATTCTGTTATAGGACGAAGTCTATTCCTGAGCAAATACAAGTGAACTGCTGCAAGCAGGATCCTATTAATTTATTTCCAGTTTGAGATGTGGCCCTATGAATCCTTGGCAACAAAACAGCTTGAAAACAACAAAATTTATAATTAAATAAATCCTCACTCTTCTGAAAACTATCCCGGGCACTAGGGATTTTGGTACCACTACCTAAAGGTTGGATTTAAGATAAGCAATTTATTTTGTACCACTGATAGTTTGCAGTGTAACAAAATTATGTCTCCAATAATCTGTGTTGCCATTCAAGTAACTGTAAGTAGAGGGTGAACAAGGGGAAGGAAGATCAGCACTTCAGAAATGTGGCATCTCATTCTGTTTCTCTGTTTGGCCTGATTTAGACTTCACAAAGTAAGATCAAGATTTTAGATTGTTCTGTTGAATCAAAAAGAGGAAGAAATCTAAGAGTATTTCTCTGGAGATAGAAGCTTAACAAACAGCTTTGCCAAACACTGACAACAGCTTGGTCCTCTATACTCATTTTTATGGTATTGGAAGCTACAAAAATAAATACAAGTTCGCATCAGAGAAAAATTATTCCATCTTTTTAATTCACCAAAGGTATGGATAGTGTTAGGTGACTAAATAAATTTAAAAAAAAAAAAAAAAAAAACCAAAACACCAAACCCAAAAAAACTACTAATTTATTTAGAGGAGAGATACATTTTTTTTCCCCCTGCCAATTAGGTGGTGGTCAAAATCTTGAATATCATGATTTTATTTAAAAATGATCTTAGTTCCAACAGAGATTTATGGGATTTGCAGCTACCAAAATAATTTTAAGTGGTGGTGTAGCCTTTGTTTGCTTTGATTTTTTGTTCCATCCAATTATAAATAGAGAGAAGTCTGGAAAATCCAAGAGAGACTATTCTCAACAGAGAATTCTAGCCCAAAAAATGATGAGCTTCTGTAATTTTAGATATCTTTTCAAAATTCCAAACTGAGGCCCTAGTAACTCATAACCTGTGCCAGTGAAAAGTCTGGATGGTTGTACAAAAAGGAATATGTAAAAACCAGCGTACCTGGAAATTTGGCCTAGGACATTACAGTAGTAAAAGGCAGCAAATACAGGTTAGTACAGAGGAAGGGATCTAATTTTTATTTCCTGGTAAAGGAAAAATAGAAAGGAAACATTGAAAACAAAATGAGTCACACAGCAGCTTAAAGGATATACATTTGATCTCTCAGGTTGAAGGACAAAACCAGTTCTGAACAACTGGATGTCTTCCTACACACACCGAAGCCCCTGTACAGGACAGAATGAACCATAAAGAAAATTTATAAAAAAATAAATTAGAATATAAAGAAAATAGTATCAAGTAAAATGCAACTCCTCAAAGAACGGAGTAGCTCTCAATAAGGTAAAAAATGGAATGGAGGAACTTGATAGGATCCAGCATATACATCACTTCAGGTTAGCAAGGAGTTGCTTCTAATGTGGCAAATTACTTCATTCCTGGTTAGGACAGTAATTGATACTGCTCTTGCTACAGTTTTGTATATCTGTAAGCACAGAGGAATTTTACAGAGCATACCAGAAATTCTGAACCAGGAGCAACCTGGCTGACTCCGGCTGCATCATGGAAGAAGCTACCAGCAATGTGCAGCTCTCTAAGGATTTAAGAGATGTATAACACTAAATTGTGACATTTGAAGGGGAGAGTGCAATGGCATGGGTTTTGAAACTACACAATCCATCTTCTTGAGTATTTCAACTCTGTTGAAAACCAGAAGGGAATTGACAGTGTTTCTCTCAAATAATAAATACTTTAAATAAGTGAATGGAGTGGAGATTTGGATTTTATCCAAAAATCACTAAGGGGTAAGGAAGGCAAAGCAGTGCATACAAATACCAAGACAGCCTTGTATCATCCCATTTCTCACAAACACACCTAAAAGTAATGGGCATATAGAGAAAGTCCTCCCAAGCCCTCCTGTTGTGAGGTTTCTGTATAACATTCAGAGGATTCCTTGGTCACCTTCCCAGATTCCTTGAAACTGAGCCTAAAAGCTTAAATTCTTCCATTATGCCTGGAAGTTCCAGTCAGTGGCAAGCAAATTATGTAGTTAATAAGGGATATCAATTTGTGCATCCATGTAAGTACTGACCACCCTCTGCTCTTTTTTAATAGTTTTGAGAACAGCCACTGAGGTCCTGCTGCCTGCTCCTAATATTTAGTCTCTGCTGCGTGCACTGTTCAAAAATATTCAGAAGCAGTAAAGTAGGACTCTCACTGACTATTATGTAATGCAAAAGCACGAGAGGCTCTTCATAAAAACACTGAGAGCCCACCCACTACCTCACCTGCTGAAGACAACCCGAGGGAGAATGGGGCATTACATTTTGCAAGCCCCATGACAATTTGCAGTATGAAGGTGCTGAGAGGTGAACAGTACCATCAATTTGGAGGAACATTTGGACATCGAACCAGCACAAGACAAAAGAACTAACAACTGAAAAACAAAAGGCCTGCTCATTTAAGGCTGAGTACTGGAGCACAAACACACATATAGTACTGTCAAAGCAAAGGAAGTAAAAGATAAACAGATGAAATGCACAAACTGGATCACCTGCATTACAGAGAAACATCAGATTTGTGAAAATACTTTTATCAGAGTATCACAAGGATGAAGCCCTAGGTAAAAATATGTCGGACTCCCAGGCTTACCAAGAGAGGTTATTTAAGAGGGAGGTTGCCATGAAGTAAAACTGAGGTTGCTCAGCAGCATTTTAGGGCTGACAGGGAGGCAGAAAAGCATTCTTGGAGCTCATACTGCCCAGCAACATTGACTGCATAATCCAGCCTCCAGTGCCAGCTGGTCCTTTTAGAAAACTGTTCAACAGAGTTTCCTCTCAGGTGATCTGTTCTGCCTCCAGAGTCCTTTAGACTTGAGTGCCACAGAGAGACCTGACATTCTGGGTGTTGGCTTGCAGGTTTGTTTAAACGTGACTTAGAGCTTCCTATCTCTGCAAATAAACACCACAGCCCAAAGTCTCCAAATACATGTTAAGAAATGTTCTACTCCAAAAACCAGAAATTGTTGTGGATTTCACTGGCTAAAACCATTAGATTCACATCTTGCCTAGGCAATAATACTGAGGAAATTGTTCCAAACTCACCTATCACAGCATCAAAAATAGAGGCCTGTTTGGTTGTATCCAACAAACAGTTTTTCATGGCAATATTACAATGCATCTGACTCTCTTCATTAATGTATCCAGCATAAACAGAGTATTGGGGATATCAAAATAGGCTCCATATTCAGACAACATTTGAAGTGAGCCAATATTTACAGGATATATTTAGTATATAGAAAAAAAGATATCTTTGTTAGTGCTTTTTTGTTTTAATTAGAGAAAATTGCAATGTATACACCAGTGCTGCAAGGCAATCTTCCAAGAGAACTAACTAAATGTATGGAAATACTTTTACTGAAATAACTTATGCTGAATTAAATGTTTTGCTGCTTTATTTGATTTGGCTTACTGATCATTTAACTGTCACCGAATTCTGAATTTAGGAAGTGGCAATGTTTAATGACAACAAGACATTGTAGATCATGTGTTAATGCTGATTAATGCACTTCCCAAGCGTGCTGGAAGCATTTGGCTTGCCTTGTACCTTACACTGTGCACCCAAGGCATGCATTCATCAGCACTACTGCTCTGTCTGTCATGTCTTATTGCTGAAGTAGTGCACCATTCCCAGTATGTTTGCTTTGAGCCTGCCTCAGTCAATTTACATTACACTGCCCACCCAAACCCACATTTCTGAGGTTCACCCAGCTCTTGACGATCAGGGGCCTGTATGTTTAATAACGTTTTGCTCTGCCAGTCTAATTAACTCCGGCACTGTATCTGCAGTCAGATAAAATGCTCATTTCACACCACATTAATTTTTATCAGCTGAACATTAAGCAACACAAAGCTATCTATGCTTGGTTTAATTTACATACTGACAGAGCTACAAAGAATTACTGCAGTGACTGCAAAGCAAATAAGTAGAACTGGCATCAAACATGGCTCCTTCAAAATGAAATATTGATTTGCAAGGCTGGCATCCCAAAGCGGAGAAGAGGAAAAGAAAGAGAATGAGAAATTACTTTCCCCTGTCAGCACTAGAAAGAAAAATACACAGTTTGTAACCTGTATTTCCTTAAATGTTATAGCTTGAGAGGGGTATTAAAATTAAAACTTATTCTTCAATTGGCCAAGAAAAGTTAGAGGTGGTGGTAATGTTTCTCATGCCTTAGAAAGAAAAGAAAAAAGAGGTCAGGAAGGTGGGGAGGGACACAACGACTGTGTTAGAGAATACAACTTAAAAGATTTTCCTGCTCTTTTCACTGGCTAAATTTAGCTGAGCAGTCCTCTTTTTGTGGACTACGGCCATAAGTCAAATTTGAAGGCAGAACCTAAGAAAGACCCTGGAATTCTAATATATGTATAAGAACACAGAAGAAAAATTCTGGGAGCCTGGGATTTTATTCAGAGTCTAGCAGTGACCCTTCAGTGCTGTTTAAAAGCATCAGTGACCCCACAGTACCCAGAATAATAAGTGTTCATAGGAGTTAATCTGAACACATAAAAGCGGGCCATGTACATCAATCATTGCCAGCTTTTCCAGAATCTTGCACCACAGTAGCGAGGTGAAGACCTCAGCTCCAAAAATAAAGTATCCTGTCTCTGCTCAACTGGCCAAAGTCAAATCTTGACTAAAGCTAATTATGAACTGCACACCATTTAAGTGTTACAGAATATATCCTCCCTTAGGCTTTATCTAGTCTTCTGTTTGAGGTTAAAAAAAAATAGGCAAGTTCAACTAGGCTGCATTGCAAAAATCTCAGACATTTAATAAATGAGCAAAATTAACAGAGTAGCACTCTGCCACTTCTGCCTGTAGGTTAACGTCATCTTTTAAATCTTGTAGTTAGTATGGGCCACTGAGTGATCCTCTAATGCTTTTTTTCCTGTTCCTCAACCACTCTAAACATTAAGGAAGGACGCTTCAGTACCAGGAATGTTTCCACTCCCAAAAGTGCACGAGGTCATCAGGACAAGCAGCTCCCTTGTAAGCAGGCAAGGAAGACAACTCACTGATCCTAGAGGAGGACTGAATAGCTAATGTTCAATGTTCCTTTCCTGAGGAAAAATTTCCTGGAAAGGATTTTGTAAAACTTCAAGAGCTTTCTTGAGCTTTGTTTGGTTTGCTGGAGAGCTACAATTTGGGCCCTTTTCAGCTCCATGGTTATTTGAAATTTTCCCTCTCCCCATCTCTATGGCTTCCTTCTTTCCTGCCCCTGCCTCTAAGGGAGCAGAAGAGTAGATCTACATTGGACTGGGAAATCATGGAATTGTTCCCTGAGGAAATTGGCTACTGCTGTGAAATTTTCCTTTGCTGTCGAAGTCACCTTTATGAGGAGTTCTTTTCTCTTTAAAGAACAAATACAGTTAATAACCTCCCACCTAGAAGCACTAATATTCAGCTTGACTGGTAAGTGAAAAATAATTTCAAAACAGGATATGGTATTACAGCTATTTCTACTGACTGCAGTGCAGTTTATTATTGTATTCCAGCTATTTTGGGAAACAAGTCAACTTAAAATGTCATATTAATTATTTACAAAATACTGACAAAAATGAAATGAAGATTTGACTGAAATAACAATTCAGTGCCTCACTCTGCCTTCTTAATGAACATAACAGGGAACTGCTGAATAATTTTCTGCTTACTCTACCACAATCTTTCCTTCTCCTTCCCCTGCAAAACAGACCATAAAAAAAAAACCTCAGGCTCAGACATCTCTGAATCTTGGACGGGTCAAACAGCATAATCAAATCTAGATTCCATCTACAGCCAATGCTGGGGAACTGTTTGGTTTATCTTTATAGAACATTCCTTCAACATATGTTACAGTCAGTGTCTCAGGGCACACTCACTTTATTTTCGGCTGTGCTTTGAAATACGAGAAGCAAAATAGCCCCGAAATACCATTCTAACTAAAATCAGTCATTGTTTTGGAGTAACTACAGTACAAAGATTATTGACCCTTTCTGACTTCCTTGTTAGAGTAGGAGCTGGCAGTTTTCTAAAACATTAAGTCAGTCGGAGCCCAAAGAGTAACATGACTTCTAATTCAAGGTAACTGGAATAAAGAAAAGAGAAGAGAGGCTGATTAATTAGAACTGTATAGTGAACTAATTTGCATCCCTATTCTCACTGGTTTTCTAAAAAGAGAATCAACGTGTGTTTGTGCCTCACATCATCTGGCTCTTCCCCATATTAAAAATGACAGGTTTTGCAAGTGAAAAAAAAAAGAATTTCCTATAAAAAGGTGTATTTCCTATTGGGACACAGATGATTTTTACTGAAGTGAAATTTCCTTCATCACTAGTGAGTTTGGAATAAGAAGCATGGAAATTTGTTCTTGGATTTCTTCCAAGAACTAGCAGGACTTCCAACACTGCTGTTACAGAAAATTTGAGAGGTTAATCTAAATTATTTCATGCATCCTGCCACCACATCATCTGTCATGTCACCACTTCTGCCCAGCAGACACAGCAGTGTCACCCTTCCTCGCAACTAAAGCCTCACCTTGTGCCCGAGATGGACACCTGGCAGCACAGAAATGATGCAATCCTGCACTTCCCACCACCGCCCCTCTCTTTTCCAGCCACAAAAAGGATATCCATAACAACTCTCCCTAGAGAGCAGCAGGGCAAATAAGGGGATAGACCAAGGCATCTTTGCCTTGTTTCTATCTTTCTAGCACAAGAAGATGTAGAAAACAGTGAGTCATCACAGTGAATTTTCCATTCAGGACTGCTGACTGAAATCATAGGGCTCCCAGCTGCACAGTAACACCATGGACTGTGTTGGAGGAGATTCCTCTCAATCCATTCACGTTTCTGTTTCAAATCACGTTTTTACAGCAGGGAAATTTTACTAGTAATCCCAGCTGCTTTACTGAAGTATTTTGGAGGTCCAAAGATCCTCATAAATTTCCCTTAGTGTTTAAGGCTACTTTAACTCATTTGAACTGAAGTGGCTCTGATACTTCGAAATAAATCTCACTTTATGACTTGGAAAGACCTGGGCAAATATTAGCCAGTTAAGTCCCCTGTGACTTCCTGCCTCAAAAAGTGATATGAGACCTTGCCAGGGCTGTCAAACTTTAACTCTGCTTCACATCTGCCTGAAATGCAGAGGTGGGAATAGTGGTCTTATGGTCCACTGTCTCCGCAACAACTAACTACTCAAAACTTTTTTCTTCCTTTTTTTAATTTCACTATCCAAAAGGCTGTTTTTCAAACTAAGACAAGATGTGCCACGAACTGTTGGCTTGCACCCTAGACACACTGTCTAAAGCATTCCCCCATTCTGTATAATGCTAGGTTTTCTTGTATAACATTACTTTCTGCCTTTCTTAGAAGAGGAGAACCTAATTTATCTCTCTGTACATATCTAATGTTAAAATGAAAAGATTCCTTTTCACCATCCCATTCCATCCAACTTTCTTTCCCTGGACTCTGCTTTTGCCAGCACTTTGTGTTGGCTCTGTCTTTGGTAACTGAAGTCAGTAGTTTATTGCTATGCAGGCTTCAGGAGTGAAACGTCACTGGCTGAGAGGGAGCAAGTATTGGTCTTGACAGTTTGGATGCCGCTTCCTTTCTCAAAGATGACTTTTTTGACAGCACCAGAAAGCTTTGTCTGTTTTCAAACTCTAAGATATGACAGGGATTCAGAAGGCAGGATAAGATAGACCATGCCAGGTCAGTGGTTTTTGTCTACACAAGCTTACGGTCTCTTTGAATTTATAAACTAGTAGAGGAAAAGATGCTGGGGAAAAGAAGGGGGAAGAGTATCTCAAATGCTTGCAAAAGGTCTGCTTTGCTCAGCCAAACCCTGATGTATTCCAGAGGAACCACACAGCCTTTGTTAAGCTATACATCCCATGCTTAATTGAGAAATGATTCTTAATAAGTCCTGGAGAGCTACAGGTCCTTCTATCTCTCAAATGGGAAACAATCATATCTCACGGCAACTCATTACGTATTCTTTTTGTACCATGAGTTGTTTTAAAACCGTGAAATTAGTTCTGGCAGAGTGTACAGAGAAACACCCATGAGATGAGACTGAACGAGTTATGTAAGGTTTCCACACATTCCTCATGAATGTTAACTCTTTATGGCTAGAAGTTAGCTTTTTTGATGAAGAAATATTCATGTAGTATATAAAGGAAACTGCTTTTTCCTTCTCTCCCTGACATTGTCTATCCAAAATCTCCATAATTATGTTTGGCACAGAAACATCCTTTCTCCATTGTTTCTTTGATACTTAGTTACCATTGAAATATAATTTATAAACTGATTTACAATATCTATAAATTACTTGAGCTGGAGCTGCCTGTGGTGCCAAGTAAATTGACCCTTCTGTGTGCTATGCTGCAAACTTTCAAAATGCATTTATATAATGTCATATAGGAGCCCAAGTGCCAGAACACAAGAGCAATGTGCTGATTAGCCCAGTGGGTTGGACTCTCTAACCTGGATACCTTGGACCCTCCAGCAAAGATCATGAGTCTTTTCAAAGACTATTGCCACTCTATTAGTGAGCTTTTAGCCTCCCCAGGAAGAATACTAGCCTTGGAATGCTAGCAGGACATTTTTTGGTAGATGCCACTTAGTGAATTGAAAGCCCTTAAAGATGGAATTCTTCTCTTGTCCTGCTTAACCTGGAGAGCTACAACAACAGCTGGGGTCAGGTTAATGGCACAGCTCAACAAATGCACACTTAGAGCCGGGAAGAGATTCCTTGGGCTCTCCTGCAAGTGGGATAAGAGGGTCAGGAAACTAAGACAGAAATCGAGTTCAGCTTTGAGAGCTATGGATGAGGGCAGGACGGAGCTGCAACTCAAGAAACAGTTAAGATGGGATCATTTGTCACTCTCCTCTTACAGTCAACTGCTGACTAAACCAACAAGGCTGCCTGTGATACATGGTCTGCAGAGAGAAACAGGGAAGACTTAATGAAACTGAGTGTCAGGACACAGCAGGGTCTGTATAAAAGCACATACTGCAAACTCAACCTTGAATTGCAGGTACACTCATAATTGCTCGGTATGAGAAAAAAAATCAGAGGAAACTTGCAGTGAAAGCTTTAATTTGTTAAATTAATGTTGAAAAGATTCTGTGAAGTCCTCACTGCTTGCTAAGCCTTTATGAGTGCAATCTAATGAATGAACTGGCTTTTCAGACCTGCTGAAGAACTGGCTATTTAAAAATGCACTTCCTTTTACTTTTAGCATTTTAACGAGAAATAAAAATTCTTTGATAAAAACATAGTGGAATTAAAAAAAAAAAAACAACATCAAATAAACCAAACAGAAACCCCCACCACAACAAAAGCACTCCAGTAGCTAGATTCAGTAGCTTAGATAAATAGAAGTAATAAATTTTCAATATATAGGAGAAAGTGACCATCCCTTTTGAAAATAAAAAACATTTTAAAAATCTACATGTTACATGTACCTTAACTTTTGAAATTTCTTAAGTTTCCAGGATAAAAATGGCCTCATTTAAGGCCATGTGATGCTAATGAAAGAAAACCAGTAAATCTGCATTTTAATTCTAACAATCTTCTGTTGACACACGCTGTTACATACATAATGAACAACAGAAGTCAGACAGTTCCTGTTAACTGATGGGGACTGGAGTTCTAAATGTTATACAAGTAGCAAGAAGAAAAAAGTTTCATTGGCTTGTTCTAAAACTCAATTACGCCATTAAAAGAGGAAACAAATGAAGTTGCTTAAACATTTCTCGAAGTAAATAGTACCCTGGAGTTCAGCAAAACTGTAGGGCTGTTTCCAAACATCTTATTTTCCTCTCTTTAAATGTTCTGGAAAATTGCTCTGAATATGATGCCAAAATGTAAAACTGAAAAACACAAAGGATATTAGGACTGTCTGAATTACAGATGTCTCTAAAGACTAATAGCATAAAGATGTGAGGCAGGTTGACCTCAAATGTCCTTATTCTCAACCTGCTGGAAGGTCTTTGTTTCTTATGGTTTACTTCTATACTTAGGCTGACTAGAAATGATGATAACCATTCACAGAAATCTTATTAAAAGAGTCTAAGATTGCTCCTTCATGCAACTGAGCCCACTGCATGTGTTAGAAATAGGTGAGATTGCTAAAATCCTCACCAACTTCTCTCTACAAGGTACAGCATTTGAGAGGAACAGTTGAGCAACAGACACATCCAAATCAATACCCCCAGTGGAACAGGAGAGCTTGTGGCAACAGTCAGCGTACTCCCCCAGCCATTAAAATTTAAAGAACCATTTGATGGCAGCTGATAAAAAAAAAAAAAAAAAAACAAAAAACCCTCTAACAACAAACACTTCTGCTGATAAATAAGGGAAGAGACAGAAAATCTTTCAGGATGTCCTTCCTTGTTTACTACTGCAGACATTGCCATATGAGAGGGCACAAGGAGCGAAGACAGATAAAGACTTCCAGTGGTGTAATTCAGCTTTAAAGTTACAAAAGAAACAAACAGCCCATAGCTCTTGGATTATTGCATGCTACCTTTGTAAAATTACTGTTACTCCATTGCCTGTTGCCCTTAACAATGTTGGTTTGTTTTTTTTTTTTTACTAAAGGATTATTACTGAGGTTTGGAGAAAACCAAGGCATCTGGTTGCCACTGTTTCAATTGCAGCAAAATAAAAAAGCTACATAATTTAATTATTTTCTACTTCTTTGTCCGTTCCAGAGGAGGCCAACACAACTGACTTCTGGATGCAGTCATGGGCATGGCTGGAAATCACTTTTTTGCTCCAACCCATACCAGATGCTTGAAAGGTAGCTCTGGCTTGATGCTTCAAAATACCTTTCTGTGTGCCAACTAAACTATTCAAGGACAGAAACTCAACCTCTGTCCCCAAACCTCTAGGAGGGGAAAGGAATCTCCACACCACTATAACCTGCTGCATTTCAGTATGATATTTTTGATAATTTGGTACTTCTTTCCAACAGACAGTGAACTGGGACTGCAGCTCTGAAGGCACAGCAGGCACAGCAATGCATGGCACACACAGCCGTGTCTCACACTGAACAAGGACAACATCGGATAGAGCCCTCTTCAAACCCGCACACTGGGAATGCGCTCTGCAACACCCCTGGGTTCGCTTGTTCTCAGTAAAGCTTAGCCACAGGATGCCTTGCACTCTCCTTTTCACAGCACCAAACCTGCCTGAGTTCAAGAAGCATTTGGACAATGCTCTCAGGCACATGGTGTGATCTTGGAGTCAGGATTTGGACTCATTGATCCTTGTGGGCTACTTACAATTCAGGATATTCTATGATTCCTCATAGCTGCTTTCACTTGGGTAAAAATGAGATGAGATGAAGAGTCAAATCGTCCAAGAGGCGAGGTTTAAACTAATCTTTCATTGCAAAAAGTACTATAAATTACCAGCAATCCCCTTCTCCCACCATCTGAGTTTCTCTGAGTTCTCGTCTGTATGTGCACTTGGGGTAGAGGTGGGACAGGAAGAGCCCACTTGCAGTCATGTGAGTATTTCTGGCAGAAAACACTTTTTGTCTGACTGTGAAAACCAAGACAGCTTGAATTGTGACGTCATCCAAATTATGATTACTTCAGCATAATCTACAGCCTAACATGCAGGTCCAGCTCATGAGATTCAAACATGACTTATCTTAATATAGCTAAACTCTACCTCCAACAGCCAAGGGAAGACCCTCAATCACATGAATTACTTCACTGTTCAGAGTTAAAGTTGACAACAGCTCAAAGACACCTCACTCCCAACGTAGGCAACAGGATCTTCAGTTGTAACTGACCAGCTATTTGTTAGCCCAATCCAAGATCCAGTATTACACCTTATAAAAATAAATGCAGACCCTCCCCTGTTAAAACAATCATACCAAAACAAACTCCAAAACTGTGTAACAACAAAGTAGAAGAATAAGTGACTCAGGAAGTACAAGACAAAACCATTCTATATTCCATATGATTTCCACCTTTTTACAGTAGAAGACCTAAATAAACCATAGCACCTTTTAATGAAAGTGGAAAGCAGCATAACTAGTTCACCTTCATTTGCACGAGTATTTCAACTATGATTCTATGGCTCGTCTCTAAAGAGCCTGGGGTACAGCCAAAGCATCTTTAATATGCATTTTGGTTGATGAAATACTGCTTGGAATACTTTCCTTTTTCTTAGAAAAGTCAACGCTGTCAGAAGTCTAAATTTTCCACCATTTCTTTCTCTATTCATAAGGCACTTAGGGAAATACCCATCAAGCAGAAAATAGTGCCTAGCTCATTATGTTTTCATAAGGTCATCTTCCCTAACCAAAATAATACAAGTGACCAGGAGCAAACACTCTTTGCAAACACAAGACTTTCCATGTTAACAAGGTATTTTCAAGAGGCAATTACAAGTAATGAAAAATTAAGAAAATACAGTTTGTCTTTTTCTCTTTGGGCTTCTGTAGGTTTTAAGTATTTTCATGCCCATATTCTCCTAATCCTTATTCAAGACACTCACACATCTATTAAGGACAGTGAACACTGTGGTCCTCACACTGGCTTAACTCTGCTGTGTAGGTCATTATCTTGTACCTAAAAATATCAGTAGTTTCAAACTTAATTGTCCTACCTCTAGAATTTCCCCTCACTTGGAGAAAGGGAAGGGGCATAAGATTCTTTCTTTCTCCCCCCCCCCACCTTTAAAGACACTTCCACAATGTACAGTTGTAATACAGTTTTGTATCTCTCTGAAATATGCCCCCAAGTTATGCTTTCATTTACAGTCCTTTAAAGAAACAGCTTCCCAGCTGTGACAATACCAGAGGCTGAGTTAACTAATAAATACTTCAGGAATTTACTTGAGAGACTGATGATCCCTTCACTAAAGTGGAAGATAGAATATAGATGGAGAGCATTCTTCTTTAGGATAAAACATGTTTCCCCTAGAGATTTAGACACAGTACACAAAAATGTTTCTCTTCAGTTATAAAGTTATTTATAAGGAATATATTGCGACTTAAAGAAGTCCTGAGACTTGTTCAGAAAACTACTTTTCTTTGTAGGAAGTCAGAAGAAGCCTGACAGCAATCTAATCAAAACATGCAAATGAGGTCAACTTTCTTGAAGGGTTGTAGGATTTCTCCAGAGAAATTTACAGAATGTCCTGGCACAGAGGTATTTTCTTCAGTCGCTGACTTCGTTTTCTGTGGTTCTATACCATTCTATAAGGCCTCCTTGTCAGTTTGTACTCTCTGCTGGCTACAGATGCCCCAGCTGGGGAGATACTTCATTTTTAATTTAATGCTGAACACCTCAAAGGATGGTGAGCTTCAGGAAGCAATGGAATGACAGAATCTTACATTTAGCCTTCCAAAGTAATAATAATAACAATAATTTAAATAGTACAGTATTCAACACTCTAACTTAAATGATTTTACTTCATTTAACATCAAGTTCAAAGCCAAAGCAATTGTTTTCTCCCCCTTCTGATTACCCTCTACTGCAGTTCATATAGAAACTGACTTTGCATGCAGACCAGGATTGAGAATAAAATAAAATCTCTCTATTTTCTTGACGCTATTCCTTCTCTTCAGTGTCTGAACCATCCTTTTCCATGGCAGTTGGTGAGAGGCTGATGAGCTGAAGAAGCTGCTGAGATCCAAGTGCTTGCAATGACCATTAAGCCATTTCTACAGAAGTCAGAGATTACCTCGGCTGAGAATTAGAATGAGCATTTGGGAAACCTCCCCTAACCAAAGGAGGGGGTTCTGCTAATAAAAGCAAACACAACCAGCACCCTGCCATGCGATGGTTTATACTGCTGATATGTCAACATAGCACCACATATGAAAGATGAAAATAACACCACATAACAGATGAAAAATATCTCTGGTTTTCCAGCACAGTAAAAGCATACATTTTCTTGGATTATACAGAAAAGCTTACGTGGAATATCCAACCACATTATTTTGGTTTCCCACAGGTTGACAAAATGGATTAACACATTAGTCTTCCTGCAGCTTGCTTTTACAGCAAACTACCTGATCAAGTTCTAATTTTCTCAGGTTATATACAGCTTCCTGCTCACCATGTCACTACTGATAGAGCAGTGAGGAACTCTGGCATCCAGCAATTTGTACGAAAACACACGCAAGCACCTCTCTGCTGACAGACCACATTGCACTGAGCAGTACCACAGAGGCTGGCCCCTCTGATTAAGAAAAGCACTAAAGAGACTTGAGCATAAGCAGTGACAACAGTGTCTGAGCCCATCAATGCACAGGGGATGGGATTTTTAGAAAGGTGTATATGACAAATACTGCAACTTCTATGAAACAGGGACCGATCAAACACACAAATATCCCCATGTTGTAAATATGATCTAATGAGGACACCGTTACAATTATGTTTATTATTATGTCAGCTATTATCATAGCTGGATTATTAAAATACACAGCAGTAAGGAAATGTGATGGCATCAATGTCATTTGCTTATTCTGTAGAAAAAGACTGTGATACCGATGCATTTTTAAGACTTCTGTTCATTACACATAATTGAGCAAGTGAGTAGTTTTTCTGTAGAATTGTCTAAATACTATATTTAACCCTTTATTTTTTATTACTTTCTTTTGCTTACTCCAAAAGTTGTCCCTACAATTCTTGCAGAAAGTATAAACTTCTGTCTGCCCCTCAATTCACATGCAAATCTGAAGACGCAGAATTTATCTCCATAAACGAATCTGTAATGATCCTGATGTCTACACACTTACAAAGCAGATGCTTAACATTCCAAACTGTGCAACTCAAACAGTGCCTGACAAGTGGAAATAACAGCAGAATACTGAGCATGACATCAGGACTACCTGGAGATTTGTTGAATTCCTCCCTCTCCCACCCCCAAGCTCTCAAAAGGAAAGTCAGGAAAGGAATTCTCTCTAGACTTGTACTAGGAGACAAAGCAGAGCAAACTCCCAGCTATACTGGTGCAAATTACAACCCAGATTAGTGAGGGGCTCTGGTTTGTTAACCCTTAAGAGTTCCGACCTGGATACGATCAGCACACAGGTTTTCTAAATCCTAAATGAGCTACATGTTCCAAAACAGCAAGTTCTTTGGTTGCATTACACTGAAAGTTTAAAAAAAAAGGTTTTTATTTTTGACGACTCTTGACACTAAACCTCATTTCACATAAACACTAAAGGTAGAATTAACACGAAGTAGAAATTTTCTCTTTGCTTTACTCCTGCTCCCCATTGAGAAGGATGTAATTTATTGAAAACTGGCTGATACTTTCCTGGCACAGCGATGACAACTTTTTTAAGAACAATACCGTCTTTTCTTCAGTTATACCACAAGTGCAAGCATTACTCTAGACTTGAATGTTAAGTCATTTAACGCTTACAATGCTTTCAAGCCACAGATCAAACAGCGTTCATTAAACCCCACATTTCTCTCAGGTTTTAGTATGTGCTCATCCTTGCTCTATAGCGGAGAAGCTATGAGTAGACTCCCCAATACCAGACCAGTGGCTTAGCCAGGACCAACACCCAGGAATCTGGAAGTACAGGCTCTCTCTCTCCCACCAGCACTCCACTCTCTCAGACAATGGGCCACAGTCTCTGGCCTCATAAAACCAGAGTAAGTTAATGCATCTCCATGGAGTCAGATCCACATCATAGAAGTACAATCAGAATCAGACACAAAATATTTAATTAGATTTTGCACGAGGATTTTTCAGCCCACAGTGATTTAATACAACTGAGTCACTCATCCATTACAAAAAGAATAATACTGACTTCTTATTAAGAGTACAGATTAGAGGTAGTTGAGATGAAAGCTGGGGGCAAGGGGAAAGGTTTGTTTGATTCCTATACAATTCTGATTTTTTCACTGGAATCATGCCAGGGTGAATGCAAACAGAACCAAGCCCAGGCTAGAAACTCCAAATCCTAGGAGTTGATTTCTGCAAGATCTGGGCTACTTGGCCTCAACTACTAAAGCAGCAAAAGTAGCAAAAGAGCTACAAACAGCTCCCCTGAATTCAAGGAACTAGTCACACACTCAGTTTTAAGAGCTGAAAGTGGAATGACACTGCTTCACTGACCCTAAAAGCCACCTCACAATCCTCAATTTATATTATAAAAACACAAATGAGCTAAAAAACCCAGAGATGATGTACAGAAGCTACAACTGCAATGGCCTTTCTGTATCTCCAGATGCCAGCTAATCAATCTCAGCTAGCTAAAGTAAACAGCCACAAAAGCAAAGCACATTTGATCCTGAATATATTGACTTAGGGATTTCAGCTGTGGTAGCAGGTCAATTGTTCCACTAAGAGTAACTGTTCTAGATGTCAAACTGCATTAAGAATATAGAATACTTCTAGGGAGCCTAGTTAAAGAAAGAGTTACTAAATAACCACATGGAGATCAAATTCAGGAGTTTTACATCCCAGACTTTTCAGACTATGAATCTTTCAGTTTTATGGAAGAGCTTTCAATTTACATTAACACCTTGAGAATAAAGCCCAGGCTTTCAAATGCACAAAGCTGAATTCTGCAGTCATGATTTAATTAATAAGTTACTTGTGGATTTAGAGCCAAAATGCTTAAGAACAAGGGGGACAGAAGGAAAGTGCAAGTAGCTTCCCTCCTTCTCAGTGTGGGCTGGATCCTACACAGAAAAATCGTGTCTGGAAGCACATTGCCTAGGGCCGGATCTCAGACAACTGGATTGCTTTAGAATTTTAGGGACTTCCCAATAGCTTAATGAACAGGTCAAAGAAATCCTTGTTCACTTCCACAATCTACTTACCCCAATGAAACCAGTCACAAATGTTCAACAGAAATTCTGAATAAGCAACAGGACTTCTCCACAGATTTCAAAAAGCTGTCCAAGGCACAGGCATAAAGCCAACCGTGGGGACGGAAATTGAGCATATTTCATTCTTGCTGGATGGCAGAGTTGCCACTGCAACATGTTCTCCTTGTCAGCAGCCCACAGTTCTGGCAGGGTTAACCATGACAGACTCCCTCTTCAGAGTGGGCTACTGTACAGCATCCAGACAGAGATTTCAGAAGGTTCTTTACTGTACTGAATCAAAAGCAGGTTGTCTTTCCTCCTTTTATGACACTTTCTTAAATGTGTGACATTGTTCCGTTTTAAAATTGTTTTCATCTGATTACTGTTTGTATCCATAGTGCCAGGCAGCAAACAAACAAAAGAAAACATGCAGTCCATCATCTAGGCAGAAACTGTAGAATGCAAGATTGCCTACTTCAGGAAATTGTTCAATCCAACTAGTAAATATAACTGAAAGCCAGTCTTTAAAGGGGGAAGGAGAGGTGCTATTCTTAAGTTGATTTTTATCTTCTTACATTTTCTAAGTCCAAAGAAAAACACCTTTATGGGATCATCCAATTCAAACTCCTCCCTCCCCAAAAAATCTAAACCCACCCAACCAGAACTTTCAACAGTTTCAGAAATTCAAAGAAAAACAAAGAAGGATTAATACCCAAAAATAATAGGGAGCCAAGAAGCTTACCAAATGTCAACTGATTTGCTACTGATCTTAGGCTTTGCAGGTAACAAAGGTTAAAAAAAGCTGATTTGTGTGTCTCTATGGCACTGCAAAGCCCATTTCAAGCTTTGACAGAGTTCAGCCATTTCTCCACCCTGTACAGGTATTTGAGTTTGGTTCCTAGGCTGTACTACCTATCAACCTACTGCTGGTGTTTTTGTGTTTGAAAAGTAGTCTGGGATCACAAGCCAAAACTATGGAGAGAAAGAAACAAAATTTATCCACTCGCATCTATCTCATACGCATAATGAAAAACACCCAGCAGCTTTCATGGCTTGGCTTCTGCCTTAAAGAAACTTTAAGAGCTGCTGGCAGTTTAAGGAACACTAGGAAACAGGTGAAAAGCATTTTTGTTTCTTCTCTGGCAGGGAGACATAGAGAAAAAAACTCCTCAATTCTGATACTACCTTTAGATACTTGCTGCCAAGAAATGAAGGAGGTTGGCACTGCTACTTACAGTGGGAAAACCAGATAAGGTTTAGGACTGCTAATGAAATTTTTATGCTACCTTAGCAGATAGTAAGTTTCATATTCTTAACTCATTACATAAAAATATCTGAAAATGTAAATCTAAAGCTTCAAAACCTTAAACATATTAGAAATCCTAGTATTTTAAACACATGGATATTTCAGTTTTAGTCTTTCATATTGCCCTTAAAAAGTTTTTGAACATTGTACGACACAGTCATCAAAAATTCTCCATGGAATCCAAGGCTAATAAAAATGGATACTTGAGCATCTCAGTTTTACCTGAACTCAGATCCTTTGCTTGTCATCCTCACAATCAAAAATACTTCTAGCCAGACTGGTGTGAGCACTGAATTTGTGGGTTAGCTCCTTTACTTCATCTTAGTCAACAGACCCCAGTCACAGCCTTTGTAAGAGTGCCATCTTTGAAAAGAAACGTTAACTTTCAGTTTTCACTGTGACAAGCAGAGTGAAAAACATGTTCCGGTAAAATGAGAACTGACACAAAGACTTCATTCAGCTCTACAAGTAAATTTAAAATAGAAATAAAGTCTTTCAAAACTTAAATGCCGTGGTACACTCTTAGTCACTTTCAGGTATATGCCGCCTGCTTCCCAGTTTTCCTACCATCAAGAAATAGTGGGAAATCCTAAGACAAATTACTTCCAGTGTAATTGTGCAGTTATTTGCTGATCAGAATATTTGAGAATTGCTGCATCTTTTGGTTTTTACACAGCAGTAGAAGAAAAAAACAGGAGTGTACAACTGAGTTCCTCTAACTGCTTTTGACTGAAAACAGACAACCACCAAGCTGCCAAAATTCTGTTATCCCCAATCTGACTCTAGAAGTGGAATTAAATGACACTAATGTCATGTAAATTTTCAGTTCATTAACATTTTTTCTTGTGTTGTGAGCATTCTGTGATTTGCTAGGATACTCATCTGTTCAAAAAGAGGCTAAATGTCACAGCTTCTTTAATGCTTTTATCTTCATCAACAAAAGCAACGAGCCAAGTACCACACATCTCAAACAGAATGGGAAACTCTCACTATCAATTAAATGACCATTATTACAAGAAGTCTGGGTTCAACTGCTATTAATGTGAAAAAGATTAAATCCAAACCAAAAAACCTAAACCCAAAAGCCAAACCCACCACCCAGAAAATTGGTTTTCCTCCATGTGGGTAAATCAGCTGCCATTCAATGTACATTTTATCAACTCTAAAACAGGATATAATTTAGAGAGCATCAATCAGTTATTTTTCACGTATGATTCAATGGGTAAAATACAGGAACATCAATGCAATCATCACAGAGATACCACCGTGCACTAAGGACTAGTCAGCATTATGAATACAAGCACTTTTTTCTGCTCCTTCCCTCAAGCTGGGACAAAATTACTGTCTTTTCCAAGATGCCCAGCATATTTTATACTGATTTCTATAAAAAATGAGCTTCCTTTTTTGTATGTCTCTAGTGCTTGCCACACTACAAGCTTGGTCTTGATATATTAAAAAAGCAGAATGCATTAGATGGAAGGAAATTTACCACTCAGAAACAAACAGCTTCTGTGAAACGTTTAATGTCCTGAGGAAAATTTTAAGGCTTGGTAAGCAATTCAACTCTGCTGACTTCATTACGTGAGGAAGAATGCAGGTGAAATTCTTTCTGTAAGACAATAGTGGGGGGGGTGTGCAAAAAGCAGTAAAGCGAAGGTGGTGTGTGTTCATAAACTGGAGGGATTTAAATCTTGCTTTTCTGTTGACTTCACGTGTGGGGGGAGGCAAACTGCTAAATGAGACTCTTTCATTAGCTTCAAGTGTTAAATCATTACCTCACAAAACCTCCTGGTGGTATCGTAAGGATCACCAGGAGAGCTCTGGAAATGCACAAACCGATTTTTGCGAGCCCTGCGGTAACGCAGCTCCCGCGGCCCCGGGCAGGGTGAGTCTGAGGGGAACGGCACAAAGCTCCCTCCAACTATTACCCCAACAACTGCAGCCTTGGGGTTGCAGGGATTACCTGAACCCAGGAAAAAACAGCAGCATTCCTGCTTCCCACACAGGCCTTCGGAATTCTCTGAGCTTTTGCATGTTGCCACCATTTAATCTCCATTATATCCTAAGCAAGCAGTGATTAGATTATCAGCATCATCTCCCCTATGTAAACTGCTCTTAAAGGAAGGGTTTAGGTTTACACTTCTCTGTGCTTCCACCGAAATGCCAAAATGCACATACACAGGCACAAGGTACTTCCAGCTCTACCTATCACATTACTAGGAGAGGCATTCCTTCGAAAAAAACCCAAACAAAGCAATATTTCAAAATTGAGTTTAAAATGGTTTTTTGCATAAGCTAATTGTGAGGAATAGCAACTTCTAATTTTTTACTCTTTTAAAAAATTTTTTTTTTGCCTTTGAAGAAATTTCTAAGTTAGACAACAGATTCAGCAGATATTGAATACAGAAAAAATATGCAAAGCTCCTATATCTGCTGTTTGGTATGAGACCCTAAAACCACAAACCAAATGTCATAATGAAACTGATAACAACATGGTCAGACAAACAGTTTTTTGAGACACATGTTTGTGAAAGCTTAGCTGTTTCTACCAGATTTCTAGCACAATGATATTGGCATCTAAGTAATGGGGAAAAATGAAGGGTTCTTTGCCCTGCACCCCCAAAGAGTCTTCCAACACAAACAAAATAATACTTAAGAGTTTAGTGCTGTTCTGCAGGGCTGCACAACTGATTGCAGGACTCAGTAAGACTAATGAGCTGCATCTGCATCTTGGCATAATATGGAAAAAAAAGCAAGCAACCTGAAAAACTGATTTTAAATTTCACCACACATATATTTTATTCATTTGAAATGCTAAAATAAGGCTGCTTGAACTTTGTTTCTGCTGTAGTTATAACTCCCATGTAGCTACAGATTGACAACTTCAGAGGGAGCATGACCGGCACTCATCAAGGATACATTAGTATACTGCACGCACCATGAAGGTAAAATTTTATTGAACTGTTTGTGGCTGAAAAGCTGACCAGATAGGGTGGGGAGTTTTGCTTCTTGTGGGTTTGGTTTGGTTTTTCTTTCCCTACAATTACTAAGTATTGCAAGGAACCAGGCAGGCTCAGAAAACAGCAGAAGACCCTTTTTACTATAATCATGTATAGGCAGTGAGAATCAGCTGAATCAGAACAGCAGAAATATTTGGTTAAGTAGTTAAGTAATAATTTGTCAATGTCAGAAGTATCATTTTAGATCAATATTTGCCTTCAATCTGTAATGGCTTTAAATGTCCTAATTCTCAGCTTCAAGTAAAAAAAAGACCACATTTTGGAAGCAAGAACTTTAATGTGATCTACTCATGTACTGTTGAAAATATAATCAGGATTGTGGCCTGTACCACCTCCTGACTGCAAAGCACTTCAGAAAATCCAGATGGGATCTGTTCTTTGTCAGTATCTGTCTGAGTTCCTGTCTTTTATGAATCAGTTTGCAATGGCAACAAAACAGATAAAGGGGTGAAAATATTAATCAATTACGACAGTTTTGAAACATTCATCCCTTCCAATATGTTTTTTTCCCCACAATCACAAAACAAAATTTCCATAGATTTAATTATTATGGGGCTCTGCGATAAAAACTGTCACCCACACCTACCCTGTGCTGGGCAGCAGCAAAGCAATATTGGAAGGGCCATTAGCACCCTGTGGAAAGCACGTCCCAGGACAAGCAAATAGTCAGGGGTTATACAGTTCATGTGCAGCCCTCTGACGTCCTTATAGACAAACAGCTCTAAACTGAAAGCGGTTTGCAAGAGAGCTGAAGAAATCATAGCTATCCCATGGCATAGATTAGTTTGGAAATGAGGAAAAAGATTTATGTTTTGATTTGACCAAAGTGCTCTGTATATATGATGTAAAATTCTCATAAGCTGTTCCATCGAGATTTACACCATGAGTAAGGGGAACTACTCTGTTACTTTCATGTTATTCAATTCAGGTTGAAAGAGCTGAAGAATGACTAATACTGCAAGGTTTCTACTACACCTATTCCCGAATGAGTCCAGCCTGACTTGAGCAGCTTTTGCCCATAGAGCATTGCTGGTTAGAGGTGTGATTGGTTTTTCCCCCCCCTTTTTCCTTATCCACAGTACTATACCATCAGAAACTGCAGCACAGAGACAGTTATACCACCATGAGTGTTTTTACTTCTGTTCCTTACTGTATTCAGGGAACTGACAGAAGCTGCATCATCAGCAACCTCTTACTCATTTTTTTTCACTACAAATATTTATCCATAAGCCTGAAACTAATCACCAGAACAAAAATGGTATTTTCCCCCCCCCTGCTTGGGACAGGGGGAGGGCAGAGCAGGGAGCTGCAGCAAAGTAACAAGGTTGATAAACACTGGATAATCTGTGGGTTTAAAAAATGCTAAGTACAACGAAATCCAAAAAAACAGTAGAAAAGACTAAAAACCTCAAAAGGGCAAAAGCAAATGATAATCTGAATAGACAACATATCTAATAAGAAAATCATTAGAGCTTACATCTGAGACACTGTGTAAGATCTGCACAGGGCTCATTTGTTAAAGTAACTGCTGATGGTTAAACCAAGTATTCATTTCCATACATCTGCAACAAGGACAGATAATCTCTACAACCATCTTGGCAACAAGCTCACTTATATCATCAATGCTAGCTGACATTATCACATTACTGCCACAGAGACTGACAGGGGGAGTGAAAGTGATCCCCAAAACTGCTCTTGCCATTTAAAAAATCTCAACCCCAAAACAGCAAACATCGCAAAGAATAAACCCCCCAAATTAAACCACCCAGAACCAACATCTCTGTCCTACTTTAGACCAAAAGGTCATTACACCATGACCCTGGCCACCAGGTTCAGCTCTAAATGTTAGGTGCTCTCAGCCTCACTCAGAACACACTGCAGGTCTGGGACCAAAAGTAGTCTCAGCCCATTCAACATAAACCCAATAATCTTAAGTATGGCACAACTTCAGCCTTTTCACTTGGGTTGCTTTAGTTTCCATAAAGCAAAGTCACAAAATAGGAGACATTTCCACACTCTACAAAAGCCTACAGTTCTAATTGGATGAGTTACAACCAGCTACAATTTTCCTGTAAAATTTACACCAGCTGCTCAGTAATAATGAATAAAAATAAAATTATAATCATGTTTGAAGTAACTAGCAGGACAAAAGGGAATTGGGTAAAATATTTAAGGCCATTAACCATTCATTTCCTTGACTGTGAGTGCTGAGCTGGCATTCTGGTGGCAATCTGGTGGTGCCTCTGCAGCGTTTCAGGAGATGAAATCTATGTTTTAATGTGAACCAATCTGTTGGACTCTGATTCTTTAACTATGGCAAGATTAAAAGCTTCCCCTTCAACGAGGTCTAATGAGAATCAAGCACACTAGGTACAGGACAAGGCTGTGTTACAAGCAGAGAGTATCAATCAATTTAAATGAACTCAAACTCGGAATTTAGTGAAACTCTCTGACATCTGTAACCGCATTACTTTTCCTTGGTTGTAGGCATCGTGATAAAGCTGAAGTTCCAGATACTCACCACAACCTGAACTGTGTCAAACTTTTAGTTTTGGGTCACCTTTGAGCTGATTTACAGAATCATGCAAACCTTTAGGTATTGCACGAAGAAAACTGTGGCTGTCTTGGGGTATATTAAAATTTTGTAGTCAAACTAAGTCCCAAATAAAGAAATAAACCCATGGAAAAACTAAGCTCAGATGCAATTTCCACACTGCCCAGAGGACCAGAAACCAGTGGTTTTTGCTGAATGCAGCTATCAGCCTCCGAAAGCAGACAGATTTTTAACTGTCACACACCCCCACATTTTAGCTTTGCATGCACGACATCCATATGCAATTGATGTACGTAATCTCAGTAGCAATCTTGACCTCACACACAGAAGCACCCACATACTTCTCACACCCACAAACACTTTCTCCCAAAAGCAATTCATGGAACATGTAACAATATTATTAAGTAAATGTTTAATCATTAAATGCATAGCCCAAAATCAGTGATGTGGGGAGCACTTACTTTTGAAGTGAAACATCAGACTAACCAGAAGTGCAGCCCAATAAACTCTTTTGACTAAAACTAAAAGTATGTTATAATTTTGGACAAAAACAAATCCTGAAGATACATGGGATTCGCACAGCACTGATTTGTTGTTTTTTCCATTGCATATAGCAGCACATGATTCAACAGCCTGTTGCTGAACACTGGTGTTTTATATAGCAATTTGAAATGGTAGAATTTGTGGGAAGGGTGGCAGTTCCTTACAGCCTTTAAATTTGTACTTCTACCCCCTCAGTAAGGGGCATGCCCAAGGACATGGGGAACAAGTGTTGCATCTGGACAGACTGGAAGTGTAAAGAGGAGACTCCTCCTCCTTCCGCAGAGACTGGCAATAAGCAGCTCACCGTGCTCCAAACTGCAGCCCTCGAGGGGCCACAGTTTTATTGGAAGAGAACTGCTGGAAGGAGGCTCCATGCCCTGGGACTTAGGCTGTGTACATGGTTCATTTTTACCTAGTGCTTGGCCAGGACTGCACCTGTGCTGCAGCAACATTCTTGGGAGATCCCTATGCATTCCATACTTGCAGTAAAAACACAATAAACACAGGAACCACTGTACTCTACCTCCATTGCTCAGTTTGGACTGGAGATACAGTGGCCTCCTATCTGAGGAATGAAACCAGTTTTTTCAATCCAAACCAGAACTCACACCACACATTTTACTGATGGGCTGTCAATGAATGGACATTTCTGCTACTGATTTACTTCCAGTCCTCTCTTTCTCCCTATGGTGTACACGGATTAAATGCTTCATATACAGTCAGTTTACTCTAGGGTAAAATAAAAAGATGGAAGGGACTCTAAGGCCCATCGAGAAGGCAATTCTCAGATAAATCCTCTATTTCTTTCAAAGGAGTCTATCTCCTCCTCCACTACTCCCATTCCCACTATATCAGCATGAAAAACCTGCAGAAGACTTTAAATAAAGAACTACCCAGTATTGGAATATTTAACCCTTCCAATGGGAAAAAAAAACCCCCGGTATTTCTAAACATCTTCTCACACTGCTATGTTCAGATTCAATTTGCACAGAATATTCAGTGCAATGGCCTTTCTGAGCTAGATCACAGATTTAAGCTTTATGGATATCTGGAACTCATCTGTTGAGCCAAGAGAATATAACAAGAATGTCTGCTGAAATCTGTGAGACACCTGTTTTCCACATTCCTCTCTACTCCCCGGAGCAAGTTGTATCAAAAGAAAACAACAATGCTTTATGAACTCCTCTTTCTCCTTTCATGTTTTCTGAGAAGATAAACAGCAGTTCCCTAAAGCCAATGGTTATTGCACAAGCACAGTAACTGTATTTAAGACACACACACATATATATTTGTATCACAGAACAGCTACAAATGAAAATTCAGAACACTTACCCTACCTGCAGACTATTACCAAAAAATTTCACAACTATGCTATAGGAAAATAAAACCAAATGGGTTATTTTATATGTTCACCCTTTTTTCCCCACCCAGTAGAAAATATGAATTAAAACCCTGGGTTTTTACAAAATTTCTTAGCTATTCAAAATATTGAACTCCAATAATCTGAGCACTTAAATATATGCATAGCGATACATTTTAGATGAATCTGTGCCATCCACGAATATCTTACCAAGAGAAGCATGTAAAGCAAAATGTGCCAGTTCTCAAAGGTCACTCAGTGTTATTTTAACGAGACTTTCTCTGACTCTCCATGAAGTTACCATACTGGTAAACAGGAACAGGTTGCCAAACGCATTAATGTGCACAAGCAGTATGTTCTTCTCATTTCCCAAGATACGTGATAGAAAGAGTGGCTGGGAAAAACATCGACTATCAAGCAAAAAGCATTTTCATACTCAATGTGACTGTATCAGTCTACTTATATAAAGCAATTTACTAGGATATTTATGATTTAATAAAGGAACAAGTGCATGTCTTCATTATCTAATAACTATTTGGTCTAACTTTGTAAACAATCAGAGGCAGTTAAAAAAAAATAAGAAAAGTCACTGTGATTTCTGATATCCTTAGAGTGTCTGAACTATGCTCATGAGAGCAGCCCACTTGAATTAATACACTCTAAGTCAGGTTGTCTTGTTTCCCAGCTTGCAGAAACTGATAGTGCTTCTCACTGGAGTTGAATGACTTGTGCTCAGGGTACAAGCACAAGGACAGGCACCAGTCCTTGGTGGTATTTCTTTTGCCTTCCCTCACTCTCTATTTCCAATACAGTTACAACCAAACCCTTTATGGAGAAGGTCCTCTGTTAAAACAGTGTCAAGCTTTTTCATGGTCAAAAAA
>VZTI01001175.1:2043712-2071655 GCA_013397865.1 Struthidea cinerea | reverse complement strand
AAAAAAAAAAAAAAAAAGAAAAAGGGGTGCTACAAGTGAAATCAAGTATTCCAGTTCAGTTGCCATTCTCTGCTCTTCCGAAGACTGGCCACACCATAACTTGAAACCATTACAAAGCGCCTTCAACCATATGTCCCAACACACTTCCACTCACATACTCAACAAGAGTAATTTTCATGGAGGAATTTCCAGAGCTTCCAAAGTAATCTATTCTACCCAACAATAACCTGGGTTCCGTCACAGTTTATCCATTTCGTACACTTGCCTTATAAACTCAGCGTGCCTCTTATCCCTTAATGAGAGTCCTCCAAGGTATTTTCATCACACACAAAATAACACTGCCTGAAACAAGTGGTGATAACATCACATTCAGATTGTTTATAGTGTTACAAGAAATGCACAGCATGCTTTGGCTTTCATTCCGACGTCTTTAACTGCAGGATCCTCAACTGGCTTTCATTTTCTGTCCCGCCTTTCACTTGTCAAGAGGAACGAAGATTTCTCCACCGATGAACCTGTTGGTGGTATTCAGTAAGTTTGCACTTTGAGTGGGAACCGAGGGCCATCCCTGCACATCAGCTTACCTATGGAAAGTGCCTCTGAGTGTGCTTCACAACCTCTTGCAAATGTGTTTAAGAGATTTTTAATACAAAAGATGAAAGCAAATCTTTGTGTTCCTACTGAGGCATAAACTTATAAAGAATTAGCTGAAGGCCACATAACTTCCAATCAGTTTGTGCCTGTAGCTGATTTCTCTACTAAAATGCTGAGAGGACAGTTTGCCCATACTGCAACCTTAATCCACCACAGGTGTGAACAAAAGACCAGCATTCCTTCTAAATCCTGCACACATGGTAGTGATGTTAAAGTGAAATCATGTCTATTCAGCAAAATGGGTGCCAGGGAAAGCTCTAGACCTTTACTAGTAACTGTGTGTCAGCTTGTATCTGGAGTACATGTTGGTCAACAAGCTGCAACAGTTTATGTTGCCTTCAAATTGTCCAAGATTGTTAAAATGTGAACGCCTGTGCTCACCTATGCAAGTTATGTTGTGTGAAGAAACGGTAATACACACAAACTACCAAGTGAGAAATTCAAGGGGCCTTGACACAAGGAACCCGCAAAAAGTAATCACCTTTTGCACCAACTTGCTTTCACAGCCATTCTTTGTAAGCATTTGCAAAGAACTAAATAAAACCTGCACTAAATAAACACCTGGCTCTGGCAGCACAGATTCTTAAACTGCCTTTAATCCAAAGATGTTACAAATCACATTTATCTCCTGGACTTCTCTGGCACATGCATAGGTGTACACACGTGTTGCTGTCTCTTCACAGCACTGAGCCAAACTCATGAGAAACAGAACACAAGAGCCCTTAACAGCTTCAAGCATAACCTATTTCGGAGCTCCAAACTCAGCGGGTTTTGATTTAATGGCGCAACTTGTCAGAGACAAGAGGAAGCTGAAGCCAACACAGAACTGTGTTAGTTTCTACCTTAAACCAGAACTGAAGTCCATCATCATAAGACCCTCTTATATTATCCACCTTTATAAATGGGTATCTTGCAGTACCACACACAGATAAAGCCCAAATTGTTGTTAACTGACATATCACATTGCCTAATAACAGCAGCATAACACATTTATAATGCTAAAATAATGAAAATGGCTCTAAAATAAAAACCCCAACCATTGCGTTTTCTGCTCTGAGTACAAAAAATCTCAGAAAAAAGAACTGCAAATGAAAGATGGGAGTGGGGGAAAGAGAAAATATTTCTAGGTTCCTTAAATCAACTGAGAAAAGCTGTTTATATGTAAATATGCTTCTAAAATGCTGTAACTGCTTTTTGTCTGTACAGGAGCTTGAACTGCTTAGTTTGGAGACATTAACCATTGCAAGGTACCTTCCCATTTTGCTGAACAGTATAATCCATTCCAGTGCTCTGCTCAACATCACACCTCATCCTTTCAGGCTTTTCTCTCCTACTCTTGTTTTGGTTGTCTCTCCAGTGAAGGAGAGCGAGCTGTAAAGGGTTACCTGCAGCATGCATTCAGTAGTTATAACTGTCATATCTGAAGTACAGCAATTTATTTATGAACTTAGAAGCAAACTAGTGGCACCAGTGTGTTTCCACTTAATTCGGACCTCTTAAACGGGACATAGAACAAACTACTCTGTTACATGAAGACCTTAAGCTACACAATAACAACTCAGAATTTTTCTCTCTGTGTTGATTTCTATTTCTGATATTAAGAATTAGGCATTTGTGTAGCAGAAAGCCTGGCAAAGTAATGTATTCAGAGCTACAGTCACAGGCTCTGCTAATAACAGTAAACAATGGTGGAATATCCTCCACATGAAGGGCTGTATGACTCTCACAGGAGTCATCAGTGTCTTTTCAAAAACCTTTTCAAGAAAGTCTTTAGCACCTGATTTATGCACAAAAAAAGCTACTATATCCAAAATACAAAGATATGAATGACCAACAACAGACACTGTTGGAGTCTATTAAGAAAAATATAATATATAGTAGGACAGAAAATTCTCACCCGGTTGCTGTCGAAATATTTATAGAGCAGATCCTCGCAGAATTGTCTTTTCACCTCTCCATGTGGGAATACAAATCCCTTAAATTTAATGATGCTCTTGGTACCAATTGTCAGGGGATACATATGCATAAATAGTGTATAAATAACAGTCATGTTCAAATTCTAGGAACTGCAGATAAACACTTTGCTTGTAATTTTTTTTTTAACCAGTTTTAAGCAACATCACAGAAAACTCACACAAAAACTATGTTAATATTCTCAAGATCCAGAAAATTGGGATAAGGACAAACTTACCTCTTAATTGTTAGGCTGGTACTCAAAATCCCAGTAAGCTTTTTAACTGCTATGGTCCTCTAAGAAACATTCGAAACAATGGGAAATTTGTACACACTGACCTTTACTAAAGCATAACAGGCTGAATTATGACATCTATTTCTGTTTTAACACAAGACTTCATGGCTTTGGACAGCTTTGGCTCAACCTTGAACTTCTTTCTTTTTTTTTTTAATTATAAAAAATATCTTTAAAATTATAACAAAGCATAGAAAATTACTGTCTGAACTCCTGAAAGTGACTGTTGAAGCAAAACATTTACTCTATTAGAAATTAATAATACAACTCATCTATAATCTATTATTGAGCACTTGAAGAGTAGTTTGTACTCAAGTGGACAGCAATTCTCTCTACAATCCATTTATTGCAGAAGAAAAATTTAAGAGTAGTGTCACATTTTGAAAAATGTTATTTTACTGGCTGTAATTTTTCATGGTACCTGTGGGGACTGGATGACAGCTCAACACTGCAATTGTCCTTCATGTTGATATCCTTTTTTTAGTTGAGACTATCCTGGGAATACACCAGAAGTGATTTATTTGTCCCTGGACCCGTGAAAGGTTTCAGGAAGGTGGATATGGATGCACGGCCAGCTGGGAAGAAATAAGCCCAGCACACTTACTTAGGCAGGAAACTAACAACCAGCAGGGAATATTTAATCACTTCACATTACAACCGAGCAAGACTTCTGATGGCTCATCTCCTCCTGGCTGCTTGCAGAGCAAAAGCCAGGCAGCCCAGCATCAGCAGCCCTCTGCTCCACAGTAATGAGAGATCCTTTGGCACCTACTTTACATCACCATCCTCGGGAGCCAAACCCGTAACCCCATGCTGCACATGCTGCTGGAACCAATCTTCCAAATGAAGCAACCCTCCCAAGCTAGATTTGACTTAATGAGCAGCATTCAATGCTCTCTTCCAATGGCTCCTGTTTTAACAAAATCAGCTAGTTTTAAGATGGATACTTATACTTTTTACCATCCACAGAGTAAACCTTTGTTCTGCAACTCTATTGGACCTGCAGACTGTTGAGTCAACCAGAACAACAGCTGGTATTCCCTCAGTCACAGCAGGTAAGATGACAAAAAATAAAAGAGAGGCTAAAGTCATATTCGAGCTTTGTAACAGTTTTATATTCCTCAGACATCCTCCTGAAAGCAGGTGTTTGCTTAAAGAAAAAAGGAGATATGCCTTTAATTTAAGTAGGCCAAGTTTTATTACTATTTAATGAAATTCAGCCTTTTGGAATAGCACATTTCAAAAGCACCCAGACAGCACTCTGCAGTTTAGCTCAGGCTGGAGACTGGGGGCTGAGAAGGATTGAGGCACTCTGTCTAGACACAACCAAAGGCAGCATCAGAACTTTGCTCTACAAATTATAATGGTAGAAAACTCTCACTTGGTTTGATTCTCAGCAGGTAACTCGCTAACAACAGTAATTATAATCAACTGTTAGTGACAAGACAAAGAAATAGAACAAGTTCCACAGAATTTCCTGCTTTTGGGTTGTTCAATTTATTGCACCATACCTCCACAAGGAAATTGTCTACAATACGAGCCTCATGCATAATCCTTCTCCCTCTCAAGCCCAGTTATTACTACCCGGACTATTTAAGCAAAGCATCCCCAATAGCATTGCTGCTATTTAAACACTCCAAAAATGAGTTATGAAGATCCACTGTAGAAACATGCAGGTTTGGAAAAAATGCACTGAGATGAGCAGTGCTCATAGCATGCCTTAAACTGGAAAAAAAAAAATTAAAACAGAAATATCCTTTGTCTGAAAAGTCTAAATGCACACACACAGATTTCAGCTATCAGGCTCCACCTCATAGTGCTGCAATCTGTAGCATCTCTCTAACATATATAAATAAATTAGAATGTATTGTGAAATGTAACTGATCATTACATTTTTAATATCTTCAGCCGAAATCTGGCCATACTGTATTCCTTGGATGAAACAATCACAGATATGCAAACACAGCCTTCTTTACCCAAGCAGAGAGCATTCCGCCTGGAGCACCACACAACATCACACCCACCAAAACATGAGGCCCTGCCCCCATCATGGCTCACGCATCTCTGTTATCAACAGAGGTTTGTACATCATCTGCAGAAAAAGGACATCGGATTTTATCGATGCTGCAAATTACGTTCCTGTGCAGCAATAATCAAGCTATACCCTATTTGCAATACGTTGTCACTTGTTTGTCCAAACTTGTTACTTCAGATGATTACTCAAAAACACTTTTCAGACTTATTTTCAAAATACATTTCAAATGCTCAGCAAACATCAAATTATTCCTTTTTTGATTCATAACTTTTTCAAGTAATTAATTTTTTCTTTCAGAAAATTAGTTTTTATTTATGCAGAGAGAAACAAGTCTTTATTCTGAACTACAATGAAATTACCTTTTCTCATAAATTCTATTCAGATGGAGCCTTCAGCCCTCAGAAATGATACAGTCTACTAAAACACTAAGAAAACAACAAATTAATTATCAAGGTAATGGATTTGTTATCCCTATTTAAAGTCCATAAATCATAGGATACTGACAGAACAAGCTTGAATATTATTAGGTTTTGTTTGGGTTTTGCTTCCAATATTCAAGGCTACTGCCACAAAAAGGAAAGCACAGCTTTGTGACCAGGTCATTGTATAAGAACACAGCATTTCTGTTAGCTTCTCTCTTAATTCAGTAGCTTTACTAGGCAAACCGCAATGCTGCCAAATAATTTTACATTATAAAAACAAAGTGCAGTCACAAAAACCCAGGAGCAAATGCTCTGTATTTTAGTCTTTAAAATCAAAACATTAGCGCTGTCCTCAGATATGCACTCTGAAATTTTCTTTTCTCCCATACACTTGGACACCTTCAAAATTAGACCAAGGTAATTACGTGATTAGACAAGGGAAATAAGCACGTAGTTGCTCATTTTAATCTTCAAACTATAGTAAAAAAATACAAGTCTAGACAGTTTCTGTCAAATTAACTCTGTAGAAGCAGTTGTTTCCTGCAATTCAAGTTATATTAGGCAAACCAAAGCCAGAATGACTTGGACACTGCCACAAACTGATACTTCAAAGATTAAACAGATGGATAAAGAACCATGGGCAGCTCCATACCTCGAACGCTCCACGGGTAGAATTTATGTCAATTTATCCGTAAGAGTAACTATTCCTGTAGTTGTAGGTTTTGAAGGACTTCTCCAGAAAATATCAGATACAATGTTTAGCTGTCAGGAATCTGACTATCCTCCTAATGATACTCCCAGGAGCCGTAACTTGCAGGGATGGAACAATTTGGGATGCCTGACAATTCAATAAATATCTTGATGATTTTGGGTCCATTCTGTTTTTAGAAGCATAGAGCCCTTGTAGGGTAAAAAAGTTTTTTTTTAAACTAAGGGCTGTGAGTTTTGATTCAATATTGTTCAAGGCCACTCAAGCAGATTTCTGGAAGTCTGCTGCTAAGCTTTTGAGCTCAGCTCTCAAGCGCAAGGTGCTCTAAATACATGACCTGCATTGAACTGCTCCCCCAGCAAGCTGCAGCTATTATTCACTGCACAATACAAAGTCCACAGTACTTGAAGGCTTGATCTACATGATATATTAAATGCTTCTCGAACACTACTGTCTGTAAGAGAGCACAGCCATACAAACTATGCACAACACCATTTATCAACTACACCTCAAAAAGACATTTTTTCAAGTCCTCCATCTCTTTTTCACCTAGATGCAATTCTTAGGCAGAACATGGTAAAAAAATTAAAATGTTGTGTGAGATACAAACCTACAGTATTTTCTGTCATTGAAGACTTTCCCTTTAACTCCCATTACAAGTCTGTCCAATGTTATCAGCCTTTCTACGCCCTCTGTTATCAACAATTTTTGGACTGACCCAACAAATTAGAAATTATTGCTCATAAAGTGAGGGACAAACTCTAAACCAATGTAACATTACAGTTTGTTTCCAGTGCTTTTGCCTTGATGCCATGTAACCTTACATTTACAAAATTAATTTTGTTCGAGATTAAGGATAGATTTTGTCACTTCCAACCAAAGCTACGCATAGCATAAAGTAATTAGATAAATCCCCTTTCTCCTTTAATTGTTTTAATTCACAAGACAAACATCAACACTTTACATCTGATGACAGGACATTTCAGGCCCTCTCAAAATAGAGACAATCAAGTATTTATTCCTAAATGAATGAAAAAAATGCATTCTCAACATACTGGTATCCTACAGTGGTTCTGTCCAAAGAATATTCATGAGGTAACAGAGCAAAAATCTCTTTAAATCAATTATGGCACTAGAAATATCATCAGAATGCTCAAGACTTGCATTATTTTTCACCACCATGCTGTGAGCACCTGTGACTTGGTGACAACCCATTTATTTGCAGTGCAGGAGACCTGCAGGTTCAAACCTAGCTCCGCATCCCAACTCTCTCTCAGGACACACCTTCATGAATAACAAGCATTAGAAGGAGCAGGCCCCTCATCAACTGCACTGGGTAATAGACTGATGAATACCTCAAACATGAAAAGCAAAGACACTAAGAAAGGACACAGAAAAAAAGCTTTGTGCGTTGAAGGAAAATTAACATTGTTAATCAAAAAAACACGGATCAAAAGTTCTTTTTCTCTTCCAGGTTTTTTTTTATGCAGTTCAGGATAAAAAGTCTGACCATAACGAGGCACTAGAGAAGCCCAGCCCCAGGAGAGGATGGAGGGAGCAGACAGCTGGAAACCCTGGGAACTGATTCTCATGGCCAGAAGGTAAGGAAAGGCATCGCTCCCTGAACTCCTGAGGATCAGCTGACTCTCAGAAGGACAAACAGGGAATGGAGACCGACCTGTGGATTACTGTAAAATCAATAAAGTCCCATGACAAACTCAAACGAGCACAAGTCTATGCTGTACATCTTCACAGCCTGTGTGAGTGCAGCAAAAGGAATGTGAACGGTACAATCCCCCAGTCAGACCAAGTCAGATGCTGAGACTGCTGAGAGTCACAGAATTTGGAGCAAGATGGAGCACAAACATATTCCATTGTTTCTGTTGAAGGATTCTGTAAGTAGCGGAGCCAGTGCTCATGGTCATCATACATTTACAGCATTTCCTGGTCTATCTGGACCACACATGGAAGTGATCTATTCCAACTGTGATGCTGCAACCAGCCTACGTGTTTTTCTACAAAGCTTTGCTTGCAGAGGCCATAATACATGGCAGATAGCTCACCCTCATAAACTTCCACCATTTTCCCCTTATTTAAAAGTATGATGTCACATTTTACCAATGTAACTACAAATGTAGGCCTCATCCTCTTGATCTCTTCCTTCTTTAAGATATTAGAGAACCATGTGACTTTTGGGTCAAATTAAAACAAACGGGTCAAGATTAATTAGTCATAGTTACTTCCAGTGATACTAAGTCGGAGTCTACTACTTTATTCACACCTCAGTGTGGGCTATACCTGGTGGAACTGGGGCCCTGCTTTATTCTTAAAATGACAGATTTCATCTAGTTGGGTCAGGGTACACATTTCCTCACATCTTCTCCATTTAGCAGTTGCTTTTTTTAAAATGGTAGCTGTGGAAAGCACTGCCAACAGAGTCAGTGTCTGTATGAAGTGCAATATGCACACACGATGCTCCCTCTCTCCTCCACTAAACCTGCTGTGGGCACTTGAACAGACCTTTGTGTGAGGGCAGCTTTCTTCATTTTAAAAGCAAATACCTCTGGAAAGAAACAGAGAGGCTACTTCTCCCCCTTCCCTTGACATTATTAACTTCCTCATAAGAATTAGAGAATCCTCCCTGAAGATTCTAAAATGCCAGTTTTTCTTCATAGTTACTTTTTTACTCAAACGTAGGCATATCTGTGTTCCAGCTCCACCATGGTAATTTCCATAATAGCTCAGGAACAGCTTTTTTCAGAACATTTCCAGAACTGCCAGAAGTGAGAAATACCTGGTATTTTACCAGAAGCTCATTCCCTCAATAGATTTCTAGACAACTTTATCAGAATAAGCTCTGCAAGCTGTCTCTTGTAAGGTTTTTTACCTCTAACAAAAACTACTATTTCTCCAAAAGCAGAAAGTCAGGGAAGAATAAAAATAATGGTAACAAAGGCTCAATAGTTTCTTACTTGCCTCTTTGGTGCTAGATAGCTGTGACACGAAATTTTTATCACAGAAATTATCCTTTATTATAAATAAATAACAATTCTTCTTTCTAATTTAATCCAAGTTCTTTGCCAAAAGAAGCACCTATTTACTCTCCAGACCTGAAATTTAAGCGTGGTATTTGTCACAGTGTTCATCTGTTGGGTCACTGACAAAAACAAGTTGTGAACGAGATTTGGGATATTTAATGGCAGTCACTTGAATTGTCCCTGAACTGAGAATTGTTTTCTTAAATTTTTGTGAACTTTAACTACAGAGAGATAAGCACTTCTTCAGCATGTCTCTAGCATTACAGCAAAAATTACACTGCTCCCAAGATAAAAACAGTACATTATTATGTTTGATAAAAGTTAATGTGATTTGCCACCAAAATGATTTGAACAGTCTGTGCAGCAAGCACAAACTTTGTTGATTTTACACCAAGTACATTCATTAGAATTAAGGAAAACATTTAAAAGCTAATAGTTGAAATCAACTGAAAGAGGTTTACAGGCCAGAAACATAACTTGCCTTTGAAACATAATTTTCATATCATTCCAGTGTGCTCTATAATTTTTGGGTTTATTCAGATTAGAAGAGATAAAGAACCTGTATTAATATTAACAGTGGTTAACAGTCAGTTGTTTTCTGAGGCAAAGCCAGCAGATGAATCAAGTACAGTGTCAACTACACAGACAGTGCCTCTAGATCAGGGACGAGACAGTTTGGCAGGAGAACGATGGGAAATCATGGCAATGTGATCCAAGATCTTTTTAGCTAAAACAGCATGACACCTTTTTATTAGACTCAGACAATATTGGTAACACAGCCCTGCTATCCTGCATTATTGTGCAAGATAAGCACATGTGCAGAACCACAGACAAAATCTGGGAAAACGGACACGGCCAAGCTATTCTCTGTGGATTCTCAGCACTGTCTTTGATTTTGAAAAGCGACATGGAGTTGGATATTTGAGTTCTTCATAAAAAAGGAAGAAACAACGCAGAGACATTTACAGAAAGGCATTACAAGAAAGCTGGTTTATTCCCCTTAATTAACACAACTACCATAAAACCAGGACTTTCTGGTTACCTATGCAAAATATGAGAATACGGATTGAAATTTAATAGTGAGCATTACTCTGAACACAAGGAAAAGCCTTCATGCTTAGAAAGGGTAACAAAAAATTCATAGCCCATTGTCAAGAAAGCAAGATGCCCTTCCCCAAACTGCTGAGCAGGCCACATAATACATGAAATGAAATCCAGACTCTAAGTACCCTGTGGGCTAGACAATGGAGAACCACTAAAATCCAAATCTTCCTGCTTTTTCACAGTAAACAATTCAAACTGGCTTTTCCTCCTCATTCCTGTATGTACATGAACTTCATTAACAAACATGCATCAAAAAGGTGCTTGAGGACAAATCAGTAATTGCTCTTTTATAACAAATCAGAAGATACCGAGAAAATCTTCTATAAAGAGTCTGTCAAAACAAGTCCCTTAAGGATTAGCAGAAACTAAATCCTCTGTCAGATATTTTTCTCTCAACAGCAGTAAAAGGGCCTTAGTATCAGAAGATCTTAGAAAATATTCTTTCCTGCTCTCAGAAGGGGTAACTGAACAGTGCTGCCTTCTTCAGAAGCACAGATTCTATTTCTTCCCTTTTGTTTTTACACAAACTCTTCTTTCCACAGCAAGCACGGCATTTAGCAACTACTAGAGCAACAACATTGATTCATTCCTCATTTCACTGGTATTATTATTGGCTAGGACAGCACCTTAAGGAACATTTGCCTAGCATCAATGAAAGGCAATTAACAACATTTGAGCTAGCTACATATTTTCAAATAATAGTCCACATTATATCTAGGGAATACACAGTGTTAGATTATTTATTTTCTTTAATGCAGAAAGAGTATAAAGTCATCTTTGCTAGTCATACAAGTCAACATTTGCTCTTTCAATCTGTAAGAAATTTTTGTGGAAGATTGGTTTTAAATAGTCAGAATCTTGACATATGTCAAAGCCTTTCAAACTCACAGTTTGAGAAATTAATATTTAACATGCTGTCAATGAGGAGCCATCATGTTTATTGTCTTAAAGTAATTTGGACAAGTCTTTTATTTTGACTTGTCACTTGAGCTTCCATCACTAAGTGAACGCAGCATCTGTCTCACTCTGAGCTACTGGGAAGTAAATAACTGCCATCGACAGGTACTAGAAACAACACAGGAGTTCCCCTCCACAGCAAATGGACCAGCATGTGCCAGCACCAGCACAGCCACATTCACCTCCTGGACTGGAACAATATGTGTGCTTTTCCCAAATGCCTTTCTGATTGGAGTTTACCAAGCTTCCCTGGATTGTATGCCATGAGCAGTAATCTATCTCGAGACAGAAAATCACTGCCATGTTTTGCTTATGAACAGACTCCCCTTCTTTGCCAATGTTTATGTTTTTCAAATACTGTCCAAACAGTTTCCAGCACTCAATTTTCTTCTCACCACAGCAATTCCTTTCCAGAAAAAAATATGTAAAAGCCTTAAGTTCGCAAATTATGTACCACCACAACTATTAATCAATAATTGGTGTAACCTAAAAGCAAACAAGGGTTTTGTTTCTATGCCGCAAGTGGGCCATTAAGGAAAAAAAAAAAAAAAAAAAAAGAGGTGGCTGTTCACTGAATTGGAGCCTTTTTCTGTATCACAGAATTGGCAGTATTTCCTATGTAGAAAGGGAAATCTCATCTTGAAACCAGCTACTGCACAAGGAGAGGCTCCATGCACTGCAGCCCGCCAGCCTCCAGAGCACGGCTGCACTGTCGCTTGGAAAGCAGTGTCACATGAAATACCCACACAAATACTTGCATTGTCCATTTGGTTTTGTACCAATCTTCAGCTGCTTGTAAAAACCATAAACTTGTAGATGTTATCACACCCTGGCTCATGAAACCAAGCAAACGCATGAGTCCAATACATTAACTGCCTGAATTCATGATCCCCATGTTAAGTTTCTGCTGGCTTTTTTCTAAACGTCTCATGCAAAGTACTTTTATCATTAAAATCTCAGAATGCTTCAGAGAGTCCAAACTGCAATGCAGAACCTTTCCAACATAGAAATATAGAGATTTCCAATACAGAAATGCAGTTCAATATAGAAATAAAAATAATTATAACCAATTTAACAACAGTAACTTATTGCTATTTCTTTTTGTTATTAAAAAGAACATCTATGGCCTGATCATGAACAGGTCACCAGGTTCAGCACTGGTGATTAGCTGGCTCACTTAGCAATTCTGGAACAGATGAATCATATAAAAGACACTCTTTAATCATGTACAAATCCTTCTGGTGCAAATACTGATGGCATACAACACCAAAACCTTATTATAGGAAACACCAAACTCAAAACTTTAAACCTTGTGGCTTCTGGTTTTCAACATCTTAAATAAACATGAAACATAAATGTTTTTCCTTGAAAAAAACTCGCTTCTGAAGCTCTTGGGAAGACAAGCTCAACTGGCTACTGACCGGTAAGAGGCTGTCAGCAGAACAAGTCTCCCAGTGGTCAGTGCTACTCTTACAAAGGTGTGACAGACACATGTTGTACACATAAACCCTTCCCTCCTGCCTGACGCAGAACACAAACATCCAGCCTAATGCAGCTACTAACACTTGCAACATTTTTATAGAATCTCTAAAATGGGAACTGACATCTCTTCAGGATCTTGGCTGCTCCACCAATCCATACGCTTGAACACCTACTGGAAAAATCAGAAATCTGAAGAATTTGCACAAGGTACTGCCTTAATTCACATATATTAAAGAACACTTGGCAGCACTGCCTGAGCATTTATTCTAATACAAACTGCAAAGAAATTGCACGAGCTATTCCACTTATATATCATCTTTTATAATTTTTATGATGTATTTCCCAATAATAAATCAAATAAACTTAAAAAAAAAGTAAACAATATATACTGTTACAGATTAATTTTTCTGCAGCCTCAATTCTACAGCTGTAATCCTTAAACTTCCTGAGAATTTTCCTGTAGATGCAACCAAATGAGCTAGTGAATTCAAATTGATGAGTTACAGGCCTCCTTCTCTAGTCAAAGTAATCAACAGGAATGCAAAACTGTCAACTATAACATTACAGATTTGTTCTAATTGTAAAGGCCAAAGCCTAGCCTCTAGGGACCCCACTAAAAGCAAAGCACATTCCATAACTACTTCTCTACTTCCATTCACACCGTACATGTTACTCCTTATTAAGATGCACTTTTCTTCAGGCATCCCTAAGGGGAATCAAGTTAAAATGCTTACAACATTATTGGTTAAAGATGTTGACAACGTAAATTTTGGTCAGTTAGAAGTTTCAAGTTCAAACTGTTCAGATGCTTTATCTTTACAATAAGAAGCTTCATTGAGAAACCGTAACATGGTTTCTTCATTGAGAAACCGTGTCCTAACTTTAGATTGAGACGTGAAGAGTTCTCCTGAAGGACCTGATTCCTTGAGATGATACTTCGTAACATCATATACTTAAAAACCTCACCTTGCACCTTAACCAAGGCAACACACAGACCTAAGAGCCACTGCTTGGTTCACTTATCTAAACTGCAAAAGAGTCAATAGCATTCCTCAAAACAGTGACAATTCCTTGATTATTCTACCTAAAAAACAAGACATCAACAGAGAATTCTCCTTGTGTAAGTCCATAAGCTATGTCTCCAGAATAAATCACAAACTTCAGATATTTTTCTGATTCATCACTAAGTTAACATACATCTCAGAACATCTGATAAATAATTTTCTGAAGCATTAATAATCATGGCTTCCCTAACACAGACTTCAAGAGAAAAACCCCACTGTCCTAGATTTTAAACGAAACATCTTGTGATAGGCAGTGAGTGAGTGAAGCATGGTGAGGCTTCAAATGTGAACCATCCTGTTTGCATCTGCGGGCAGCTCTTCAGTTCCTAGCCTCTCTAAATCACACTTTTGCTATAGCCTCTGCCTGGATGATGAGCAACTCTCTCCCTAAAACACAGAACTGCCTTGGATCAGGTACAGCAGCCACCTCAGGAAACTCACTCAGGCCCCTGTACCTCTTATCCTTACGGGAACTGCAGAGCCTTTTGCTGTGCTCTGACTTGCAGGAGCACATCTCAGTGTTCCAGTAAGCTGAGACCATTCTGACGCCTTCTCACAGCTCAGGCACTGTGCTGCTGCAGCGTAGGCTGTGCCCTCCTCGAGCAGCATTCTAGTTACTGTCAGAGTGCAAGAGCAACTCCTTCCCCAGCTCAGCTTGGTCTGACTGCAAGCAGGATCAGCACAGAGAATCAGGTGCATGCATGAACAGGGCATACAAAAGGATGCAAATAAGAACGCAAGCAAATTCAAAGTGAAGCCATAATAAAAGAAACGAAGAACTTCAAATAATTTCAAGGAATTAAACAGACAAGTCTTATATGAATCCTCATATCTTTTATTGAGAAAAATTTCAATAAAATCCTTGAATAAATCCTGATCATCAGTGAGTTCTGAAGCAACAAGGTTATGTACTGAACAAGAAACTCTGGAGCGCATTTATAAAGCTTCTCAGGTGGGAAAAGCATGACTTATTATCTAACAAAGCTACAAACCAAGGCATGCCAGCCTTCACACCACGGATACACTGAGCTAGAGCAATAGCACATAACTGGTGTTTACAGACACACTGAACTCTTGCACCTGCTTTAGAAAACACAGTGGAATATCAAAATTTAAAAGCCACAACCTGAAAAATTTAACTATTAGAAGAAGAAATTCAGAATATCTTTGTTGGTCTAAAAGAGCAAAAAATGACAAAAATGAAAAGTATCAGTACTGTAGAAGCACTACAGGGATTGGCACGTACTGGTTCTCTTCCTGTGACAGTTACATGCATTTGGATAATTTTCAAGCTGTTTACAAGAGTTTTGTCAAACAGTAACCTTCAGACTCCAGACCAATTTGCAAACAATGTCACTTGCCTGCTGCCTTACAGTTCTTATACAATTAATTCATGGGTTTGGCACAGTATAGAGAGCGAAATTGTCTAGGGACATAAATACTTCTATCAAACAAACCATCCCATTCCACAAGAGGCTGGACAGAGTCTGTCCTCTGATACACATCAACTGCAAGTGTTGGGAAGTACCATGGTTTCTATTCCTGTTCTCATTTACTAGGCTCCCTGTTCACATTTCATCTACCATTTTTTAATCTCAGTTTACTAAATTTCAAATGGGCCAGGTAACTGTTTAATTTTGGTGATATTTAGTCACAAAAGAAGAAGGAGGGAAGTTAAGTAAGAATAAAATTATTTGCATTAATAGGACTGCTGATGCACTCAAGTTATGGAAAGAACTACTACACCACACTAAATACATCTGGAATGGGAAAGTGCTGCACCAGTGGGAAATACATTTTATGGCCTTGGCTTACTTTGGGATTACTAAACCATGGATGCTTTGTACAGTTATTTACACAGTCCCATGATGTAAGAAGCTTTCTATTAAATCTGAATGGAGAAAGTTTTGGATAGCAAAGTTAAGTAACACATCCCCAGATACCAGAACATTCCCTTTGTGGAGGGGAAGCTCTGTGCTACCAGTTTGAAAGCGGCACAGGGAGTTCAGAAACCTCCTTCAGGTAACGACTGTACCAAATCTTGTCCTCTTAAACAAGTAACTCAGTTCTTTCAGAGGACTCTTCTTGATTTCAGGAGCACTAATAGCTAAGTCTTTGTGTTTGAGCAAAAGTGACCAAGAGCACATGCCCTACAAACACATTCAGTGAACGGAGATACACTGCACAAAAATCTTCCACTTGTAAAGAGAACACAATGGGTTTTGTGGAAGAAAAATTCTTGTGCTTTTTACAGAAATGTCCCATCAGCAGATACCTGAATTAACACTCACTTTTGTACTAAAAAATCTAAATAAAAGTCATGAAAACATCCCTTCTCTTCCAGATCAAAACCCCATTAATCAATTACCTTTTTACCACATCTCTTAATAGCTCTAAGACAATCAAATCAAACAGCTCAGGTAATCAAACAAGTTCTGTGCAATGAAACTGATTGTCTGAAAACATTTTTCCAATACTTGAAATAATCTAAATAATTATGCTTTTTTTCCCCCCAATACTTTGAATAATCTCACTAATTACACTTTTTTTTTAAGTTGAAACTACTCAAATTAAATCCTTGACCTTATTGAGAGTTTGAGCACCGAGCCAGCTAAAAAACTGGCTGATTGCTGAATTATCTCATTCAGTGCAACCAAAATTACCACAAACTCTCACAGAAGCTTTCTGAGATGTTCCAATTACCAAACAACAGTCATGAGAAACTGCTCTGCTGCTAAGTTCCCAGTCAGCACCTTCTGAAAGACGGATTGCTCAGAGATGACACAAAGAAAAGAAAAAGAAGACTCTGAGAACAGAAAACATTTAATTATAATTATTCACATTCATAAACACTGCATGCTAGCCAGTCCCTGTGCAATTTGAAATATACCTTATGTTTATTCACACCTTACAGGATATTTGTTTGAAATAAACTCCCAGCATGAATCTCTGAACACTTCCTACATGTTTGCACAGTATTTAACTGAATGACAGACAAAAGAGACATGGTGGACCCAGCTATAAGAAAAGCAGAAGACAACAAACAAGCTAAAAAACCACAATCCTGAATAATTTCTAGGCTAAGAATTCCTGTGCTACTTTTCTGTTTCAAACATAGATATATATGTGCATATGGAACCATTCACATCTGCTTGAAACAAAAAGAACAGTGCATAAGTAATTAATACACCAACTGAAAGGAATGTCTACAAATCCTGGACTTGGACAGGAAGGATGACCATTTCCAGAGATTACTCTAGAGCTCACTATTAATCTCTAGGCTGCTGCCACTGCTTAAACCTGTTACTATTAGTTTTCATCTCCCACCGCTACTAAGCAATGAGGCTATCAGAAATAAACTATTGTGAACTGAAGCCATGCATTTGGAGTTGCAATTGCATGTAAATGAGGCAAGCTTCAGCTGGAACTACCTGGTCCTATAAAAGTGTATCTCACAGAAGAGGTGATGCCAGATAAGGAAAAGATTCAGCAAGAAATATAGAAAAACCCAAATAAGAACAAAGAACAGAGGTTGTAAACCTCTTTGACAATTTTCCCCCTCATGCAGGTGGCTACTTAATTTATTTAGGAATAGACCAAAGAAACCAGAAATCAAGGCATGAAAATTGATTTAAAATCAGCTGGAGAAAGCTCAGCTCTTGCAATAGTATGGCTCAGGGCAAAAAGTGACGAGCATTTTGTTCTCAGTTACACATTTCTCTGTAGCAACTCCTGCAGATTAAAGGCACAGTTGCCCAGATCTTTGCATGAAGCTTCAGTTAGCACTGGAAGAGGAAGAAAGTCGAAGTTTCAAAAAAAAGAACTTCAGGTCCTGAGAGATGCAGTCTTTCCCATAGCCAGATTACTTTATACTTTAAGATTAAAAACAATTAAATAAAAATGAGGCAAGCGTATTAGAGAGATGGATGAAGTCCTCTCGCAGACTGGCTCCAGAAACAGGCCCGGTCAGACACCGAACCCCACACCCAGCACGTCCCGCCTGCAGCGATCCGCTTTCCCCGAAGCGCCCCGAACGCAGCCCCGGGACAGCGGCGCTGCCTGGCGCCTGCTCCGTGCTGCCACCTGGCGGCCACCGCCGGCAGCGCGGCCGGGCGGGAGCGGGCCGGGCAGGTCCCCGCCGCAGAGCGCCACACGGCCCTGGGGGCTGTGTGTCCCGCCTCCCTCCTCCAGACTGTGCCCACCGGGATGCAGAAGCCTTTTTTAATTGCACCTTTGTTTCTGTGTGGTTACAAAAGCACTCCGGCCCTCCTGGAGCACAGAACTGCAGGCCTCCGGTTTGGCGCTTGGCGAGGTGACACGTCCGCTGGCAGGGACAGCAGCACCAGCCTTCCCCCGCACGCGCAGCACCAGTCCCCTCGCAGGGGCAGCTGCCTTTGGGGGTGCCGCAGTTCGAGACCGGCAAGGCTTTCAAATGACCCAGCACTGCCATCTCCGGCCTCCAGTCGTGCCTTTCTTCCCCACCATGTCATGTCAGAGGTTAAGTGCAACTAAGAAAGACAGACGTTATTTCTATTTTGCCTGTAAGAAAGAACTACAGTATGGATGTTTTGAAAGGGGGTTCTGACACAATGAAGAGCCTGATTTGTAATGTATATGAGTTTCAGACACGATCTTCCCCTTCCTTAAATGAAAACTAATGAAAAGGTTGCACCTGTATATAATCTCCACAGCTCTTTTATCTGTCAATGGGGGTTTTTTGCTGCAAATGAAAAAAAAGCTCTGATAAAAAAAGAAAAGGCAAAGCAATCTCTTTCGAACATAGTAAGTTAGAAATCCCTAAAAACCCCAAATCGAACAGGCAATGCCCCACAAGCAGCAGCTGGCATCCAGGAGAACGAACACAGCAGCTGGCAGTGACCAAGCAAACGATTCAATACAATATAAATGTCCAGTAAAAACAAACCCCAAACCCCAAAGCTGTTTTGTTTTTTCCAATAAAGAAATATCAGGAAATAAATAATTACTATTTTGAAATCTAACCAAGCATCAGAAAGAAAATCCAACACTTTCTCCTCACATAACTAGCCAGCTTGGTTGGCCACTTCAAAAATCTCATATTACTGCTAGTTAACCAACCATGTAATTCTAATTTGTTATCACAGAGCAGGTACTGTACATGCTTATTTAGTCCATCCACATGACAGGGTAATTTGTAGTTATAGAATTTCATGGTAATTATAGTTGGAATTACTATGTACAAACTGGGCATTTCCAATGTAATTATCAAAAACTAGAGGCTCAGTATTGACATGATTAGTAGAACCCTTGAAAAACAAAGTATTATGTAAGAGTGACTTGGAGGTTGTTTTTCCCTCCTCCTTTAGCTTTGTAATCAACAAAGAACAACAGTGCAGAAAGCCAGAGACCTAAGCCAGTATTTTGTGACGTGGGTGGCACTTACCTCCCATGAGCTGATTACAGTTGCTGATTCTGCTCATATTTGTTATCAAGGATGACACAGTTGTCCAAATACCCCTCCACTGAAGAATTTCAGTGGATAAAAAGAAAAATTGCTTTCATTTTATACTTTTATTGCTGAATTTGAAGACAGACACCAGTGCAACCACCCTTCTTTTTGCTATATTCATTACCACACAGTGCTTGGTTTCTACTTGTCACAGACAACAAGAACACAGAGGTAGCTGTGGAAAAAGCAGCTTCAATATCCGAGACACAGACATGCCACTGCTGTATCTGCCTCATTTCTGCACAAACGGTCCAGGAATTCAAGGGCCTATCAGGCTACATAAATTCTGTAAACTGTTTCTCCCCAGTTATCTTCAGTTTGCAGTTCATGGTCTCACTTGAGTTAATTCAGGGGAGCCTCTCCCAAGGTCAGAGTATTTGAAGCCCAAGAGATGGTGCTGTCTTCGCATGCTGAGATGGTTAGGCCTATGAACATCTGGAAATGAAGCACTGGGCACACGCAAATATGCAGAATATCAATTCAAGTGTGCCAATAATATGATCAATAAAAATAAAAGCTAAAAATTGGAAGATTCACAACCATCTCAGGGCAGTGAAAGATTGAACACAAAAATTCATAAACAACAAAAAAGTATTCTCAAAGTCTGCCTATTATGGACAAAGACAATATGACATGTGAACTTTGAGTCTCATCAGCAAGGACGGAAAAATAGCTGGCATAAATTAACTTGAATGCAGTATTAAACTAGAATTATTCCACTACAGCTCCTCATCTCATACAGATATTCTACCACACTCACCATGACATGCTGCAAATGTATACCAATGGTTGCAGCAGGAAGCCAAAATGAGTGTACTCAGTCAAAATCCTGGAAAACTGACAGCCAGGGAAGACTGAAGGAGTGGTAAGGAAGCAGCAGCTCCACAAGGCTATTTAAGTGAAAGTCCCTCATTCATTAACCTGTTTATTGGGCTAGTAACGTGGCCTATGTTATTACAAGTAGTTTTTAATCAAAAATTAAGAAGTGGGAAAGATGCCCTGTCAGTGAATACTTTGAAGAAATATTGTAATACTCAATTTGTTTGACACTGTAAAAAAAAATAAATCACACACTGTTGTAACTGAAAACAAAAGCCAGCTGGCTGGGGAGAAAATGCTATAGGAAGGGCACAACTACAAAATGGAAAACAAGATCTTTCTAAGCACCTAGCTCCCAACCAAAAGTTGGAGAAGGGAGAGCAGGATGCAGTGCTGGAGGTTGTTCTGCCCTACTTCAGTAGAATTGGATGTTAGTTACAGCTATTTTCAGAAGTGATGGTTGAAAGTAGCCTGCAGCAAACACTTTTTCCTACTTGCTTTATTTCTCTCAGACTTTTCCTATCCGTGTGGTTTCCTTCTCTTTGCTCCCACTCAACCTTCAAGGTTCCATTTTCTGGCTCCAGAAGTAGCTAATATTTTGGCAATACAGCCTCTGGTGTGAAGCACAAAAAAAGGCCTGTAGGCAACACTCACATTTAAGTTACTACACAAGGAAGAGAAGAGGGAGGGTGAGCGAGAAGGCAGCAGGATGCTTTCCAGCACTGGACAGATCCCTAAGAAACCAGTTTATCAGGCCTCCAGATTACATTTCAGCTCGGAACAGAATGTAAAAACATTTTTCAATATTTAAACATGAAACCTATCCAGTGTGGAACTCCTGCTCTACAAGGTGGCAAACCCAAGCAAATTGGTGTGTGCAGGTTTTCCCTCACTGTGGGGTGCTTTGGGGAGTGGGGCAGGGGAAGGACCTTGGTAACACATCAAGTGAAAAACTGACATCCTTTCAGACCAGGAGCTATGCTGATACCACATCCTTATTGGCAGCAGTGACTTTCCTAACTGAGAAAAAGGCACAGGGAAGTAACCAACAGAGACTGCTGCCGCTTACCACGGGGCTGGGTTGCCATCTGAAACAGCAAACGACCCCGTATTTTGGGTCTGATGCTCCCTTGCTCTTAATGACCCCATTCTCTAGATACAAACAGCAACAAACCCCTTACAATTCCATCTTTGTTATGATTACAAGCCAAATCATATTGCTTTTACATCAACTCAAAGAGAAGGCATTAAAGACCTCCAGGGAAACGAAAGAGCAGCATCTGTTCCTGGGCAGACCTGCAGACAGGCGTGAGCCCGGCACGGCAGCTACCCCACAAGCACCTCCATACCCGGCCAGGCCACTGCCCAGGAGGCTCCTTATGCCCCGCAGGACACCAGGACACACCCCGGGGTGGGTGGCAGCCTGGCTGCTGTACCCACCCGCACCTGAAGAGTACTCTGAGGCCGCTGCTGCAGCACATAGGCAACAATTCCCTGGAGCTAATGGAGAGCAGCACTATAAATAGCGTATTCCCAGTGCCTCCACACGCACAGTGCCACTACACTGCTTTAACTCTTTATCAACACCGCGCACAAACAGCAGAGAGGAGGCAAATCCGACAGGGGCAGTACTGATGCTGCGCCTATCCACAGCCCCAGAGAGCAGAGTGGGCTCTGCCGGGAACAGAAGGGCCAGCGGGCTGGGAGGCCCTGCACCACCACAAGCTGCCATCGTGCTTCCATACTCACTGCAAGTCTCTGGCACCCTCCAGTGAGCCACAGCCCAGCTCCTGTGCAGCTCCAGCACCATCCCTGTCACAGCAGAGCCTTGCAGCCAACGGCACAGCTGGTGCTCAGCAAACGGCACTGCACACAGGCTGCACACACAACATGGAGGCTCATGTGGAAACCATGGACATCCCAGGCTCAGCCAGAGAGGCCACTGTTCCACTCAGGGACACAACCAGTTTTCCAAGGGGCAGCAGTGGGGAGCTTCATACACAGGAACTCAGCATCACTTACCAAAAGCTTGGCAAAACACAGTGTCATTCCCACTGACAGACTGGCACACAGGAGAGGCTTCTCCTTCTTTAAGGAAATCCTTAAATGGGAACATAAAGACACTGCACCTATATTTCACTTGGGAGGCTGAAAAGCTATCAGAAGAGGAATTAATTTTCATTACCTAGCTAAACTCAATCCCTGCCAAACCACTTGCTCAGTCTCTAGCTAAGACAAAAGTAAAGCTTTATTTCATACCTGAGAAAGAAGACACACACCAAAGCCATGAGGTTCAAAGGAGTTTGACTGTACCTACAAAGCCGGATAAGGAACTATGCCAGAGTGAATCTCAGATCTCTTGACACCCAGCCCAACTACTCCCTCTTCTAGACCCCACTAACAAGGGACCTGTCACTCGCTACTTTAACTCTCAACCTTGCCACTACAAAAGGACCTGAACGGCAAATCCATAAATGATGCTGGTCATACTGCCATGGAAATGTGAGAATTTCAGATGGTATTCTCCAGCAAGGAGCTGAATGATTATCTCAGAACCCTCTGATAGGAAAACATGCTCCTTTCTTGGAACACTGTTTTTTTCTCAAAATACTCATGCATGATAAATAGTCTCAGGCATCAGTTTACTTAATTTTCTTTCAGGACAGAGCTTGCTAGAACCATTTCGGACTGAGCATCAAATCTATAATTCCTCACAGAAACAAGCTTGTCTGCCTCAGTATTTACCTGCTGAAGAACTTGTTCTCTCTTTTATCATCCCCCACAATGACTTATAGCTATATTTCCTGCAGACAACTCTTGCACAACAAGTGTAGAGAGCCACCCGCTCAGATCCTGTACCTCTCCCTTTCCTGTTTACACTTACTCCTTTCTCAGAGAAAATGCCTGCCTATGCTGCCACAATAGGATGTTTGGTAAAAAGACCTTGCCCTTAGCACTGGCAGAGAGGTGGAAGGTTTCCCAAATGAGTGTGTTTCTGATTTAGGGATATATTGCCCCAAAAGAACAGAATTTTGTGTTGCTGTACAAATGTGATACTTTTGTGGTGTCCCACCAGCATCCTTCTTCTTCACCCACTGTGTTATCAGAATGCCACTGCAGGCAAAAGAGTTCTAGGAAAAAGCAGGGAAAACTGCTGTTAGGGAAGCCAGGGATAGTCAAGGTCAGAAACCTGGGTGGGATGCTTGCCTTCACATGGGATTGATAACCCATGCTTTGGCAATGCACCAAGCAGCACAGATACAAGGATTAAAGGTGGAAATACAAGACACATCCAGACTCCTAACTGGGACATCCAGGAGGACTGAAAGGGAATGTTTCTGACAGGACCGAGAGCAGTTGCTACAGTTCTGGACTGGTCTCTCACAGCAGCCAGTTCTTATCAGTGACGAGTACACACATGCATATATTAGTTTATCTTTTTCCTCCCCTTTTTTGTTCTTTGGTTCAGGTTCCAGCCTAGTGGAAAAGTATTGTACGATCCCCCCGCTGTGCTACAAGTCTCCTTTTCGGTTCAATTAACGAGCCATAAATAACACGATGAAGGTGTCAACAAAGAGTGTAATTTATCATAACTTGTCAGAGGAGTGTTTCTTAGGAGGAGAACGCTCATTCACAGTCTGGTGTAACACACAAAGATTTATTCCTTGCCTGGTACCTCCCTCTACTCCCTTGGCTTGCCAAAATTTATCTTGTGCTGGAACCCTCACAGGTGTACCACTTTGACAAATATGCTGTGAAGTCTGGTATTCATCACAGGCAAGTCTTTGTTGGGAAGGAGGCAGGCAAGAAATAAATTTGTTTTAGAAAGAAGGTGCTTGTGATTCAATGTGCTCAGGGGTATGGGGAGAGGCAGACAGGCTCATTATTTTTAACCTCCCTGTGTCTGCAAGAGAAGAAAATGAGGTAATGTAGTTGATGTGACATTACAGTTCCTGACTTCATTACTTGCTGCCTGGTTAAACAAGCACCTAGGTAATTACTACTACTGCAGTCTTACTTAGCTCCACATTCACCTCACACTTGCCTCCAGTAGGAAAGGCAATTGATGGCTACCAGTGCATTTTATGGAGGGGAATTTTTCTCATGGCCAAGTCCTTTACATAAATTAAAATTCATCAGCTCAAAGGCCGTTCTTACAAGGCCCACCTGGATACGAAGCTACTAAAGCCATTTTGGACACCCAAGGGTAGCACTGTAAGACAGCAGGCTGAGGCAGAGGAGAATCTCTCAAACAAGATTGAGAGCTGCCTTCACCCTTATGCAAGGCTAAAAAGCTAAACCAATCTCACTACTCCAGATTTACACCACTGTGGTATTTACGCTTCAAAACCAAACTGCAGATCTGTGTCTTTCTTGTGAACGCAAAGTGCAACATTTACAGGCCTGAAATGGAGACTCATAGATCTGAACCGGAATTTTCAGCACGCAAGAATGAAGGCAAATTCAGCTGCACCTGAATTCGAAGTCTGCAAGAAGGCACACTGCCTGTAACAGTCTGAACCAGGCATGAAGATTTATCATTGCCAGCAACTAGAGTTTGACATTCTGAATGCAAACTGGCACAATTCTACCAGCGCTGAGACTGAAGGTAACTTGAAAGTAATTCCTTTTTAGAGTGCTAATACAAAAAAACCTCCAAACTGTCATACTGGAGTGATAAGTACTTAGCAGTCTTTTAAGTGTGATACAGAAGGAGAAGCAGAAAGCTCAACAGTAGAACATAAAAAAATCCCCCAAAACTACCTGGATGTGATAGAAATATCTGCTGGAAAAAAACATCAAGACCAAAGCATTTTACTCCTTGATCTTTGGACTGACCAAAAAATGTTTTGACAGTAAATGTCAACCCCCTAACCTGTTATCCTACAGGTTTGAAAAGCCAGTGGGCTCCCCCACCTCTCTGAAGAACATGCAGCTTGCAAGCAGAGGCCCTTCCTCAGCAAAGCTGTCCATTTCTTTCAAGCATTGAAACCCTTATAATTTAATACAGTTCTGTTAATTTTGTGCTTTTGAGATTGACCTAGTGCTACCACAGTGTTTTTATTAAAAAAAAGAAAATGAGCTCTGTAGTGGCTGCAAAAGCCAAGCACAGAGAAAGGCACAAGCAGCCTAGAATTGTACACTTGCAAGAAACTTTCATCTGCCTTTTCCTTTATTTTTTCTTTCTTAAGAGAAAGAAAGAAGTTTTGAAACTTGGAACTGACGGTTACTTGGTTCAAGAAATACCTAATTAGCATAACAGCAGCAACATGCTAAACAAATTAACTGCTGTGGGGTCACAGCGGCCTCCCACTGACACAGATCCAGGCAAGCATTTATTTTGCTTTGTTCTAAAGGTTGCCCTGGTTTGTTTGAGTCCCCACTCCCTCACATAATTTACTACCAGTTTCCTACAAGACAAAGTTGTTCCACATTAGAAATACTTCTAAAAGCAATTAAATCTAAGATGTTGGATGTAGCTCCTGGTTTTTACCTAACACAATCTAAAAATCACTTGGCAGACAATTTCTGGAGAAAAATTACTTTCCAGTGACACAGCAAGGACATCAGCTCCTTATGCACCTCTGATAATTCAGTGCTAGGCCACTTTCACTGCAGTACAAGCACCTCAGTCCAATTTTGCACATGGCAAATATGCTACATGTTAGCATATGAGAACATGTAGTATCCTGAGCATGGATTTCTAGACCGAGCCCAAAAAAGCCCACCAAAAAATGCCTCATTGCAAACAGCTCAAAGACACAACCTGCAAAAATATTTGGATTTGCAGGATACACATTTGGTATATGTAAATATGCATAGGGATAAACATGTGAAGGATATGTACTAATGCCTTTAACTGGGGAAAAAAAGCCCCACCGTGTTCTAAGAAAATCTTTTCATCAGAGCATGTTATCTCTCAGCCCCCTGTCAGACTTAATTAAGGGGAGCACACGCACAACACACGCAGGGCTTAGGTCCAGCATGCCTGACACAGCTCCGGAGGGGGGTGGCAGATCAAGCTTTAGGCCACTTCCCTCTTCTCCCTGATGCTGGTGCTGACTGGAGTCCAAACTGACTCTTGCCAGAAGTTACAGTTGTGGCTGGCACAAAAACAAGAACTGCATTTCATTTAAGAGCTGGAAAATACTTTCCATTCTGCATTGGGAGAAAGGTGAAAGCCTTGAGAACGTTGCAGAAGTGTTTTCATAGAACAGCTGATGGTCTGGTAGCCTAAGCAGATACCTGAGACAAAGGTGCCAAAGCAAGCAGAACTGGGCCTTGAACTTCACCAGGCCACATCCTAAACTGGCTATAGCTAGAGAGTCAATTACCACATATATTTAACCCAGTGAAGGATTAATCATTACTTCAAGTAGTTTACTCCCCAAATCAGACTGAGTGATGCCAGAGCTCGTGCTGATTAAATCATGCCTGTCTCCCCCACACCCCAGAAATCTCACTGGCCATGCTTCTCAGGTGACAGCATTCTTCCTTCCTTTCTGATTGCACAGCAATGAACAGCCCTTGTGGAAATACTCAAATTCCCATTTTAGGCAATGGATGCTGCATTTCAGTTAAAACAAGATCTGCACATCTTGGGCTCCAAACTGAAAATTTTTTCAAGTAGGCTTTCTTGAACGTCTCTTTTTTTTCCAAGTACACTAAGAAAGCTAAAATGTATTAAGAATAGTATTTACCAATAGAGACCTTTTTATCAGACAACAGGTTATGATGTGAAGCCAGTGCTTAGCAATCAAATACAGTCTGTTATCTTAGACCAATATTCTAGGTACATTGACCCCAGAAAAATAAAATCACATATGAACGAAAAAATAATGTACATTTACACACAGTTATTTGTTTATATAAATGCATGTGACAGGCCGTTTTGTAAAAGCTGAAACAAGCTCTGGTACACGTCACTATTGCTTTGAGCTCTGTGTATCTGAACTCATCTTCTGACTTCAGCACAGCAGGAGCAAATACATTTACTTGTAAAACAAAGACAGACCTGTTTGGAGGTGGACACAATAATCAATCCACTTGCCACGGAGGCAGTAAGTGTTCATTTACCATTATATGACCTGCAGCAATATATATTATGTCTTGTGCCAGCAGGAGCCTGGCCAGCTGCAGCAACCACAACTTTGTCAGCAATCAGTCACAACCATCCTTGGCAACCTTTTGTTTGCTGCTCATTAAGGTGAATTTATAACAGCAGGATGGAACATTTTCTGGAGACCATCCTTCAGTTCTAAGTGATAATGTTGATGCTGCTTCAAGTCAGCATTTACCATTAAACTGCCCTATAGATTTCCTCTTGCATTCCCACTCCTAGCTCAACTTTGTGCAGTGTGAAGAAGGCAGCCCTTCCTCTGAGCAGGAAGGAAACCCTCTCTGTTGTCAGAGCCTGCATTTTGTATGGCTGTCATATCCAGAAAGGCCTCCAGAGAACACTAAACGTGTTTGTAGTGCTGCAAGGGAGCTTACTAAATTGAGTAAGGGAAGTTGCTAAATTGAGACTGAGATGATATATATGCAGGAGATCACAAATTTTTCCGTACAGTACTGGAGGCCTGATTCCCCATCCATGATGCTAGCAGAGCTGGCACATATTCCTACAAATTTTTAATAACTGTTTAACAATTTAATTCCTATCTAATTACTAATAGAACTAGTATATTAGAAAATGTAATTTTTTCTTTTTTTGATATTATTAGCCCCATCCGAGGTTTGATGACAGACAGGATCCATTAATCATGCCATCAAGAGCCAAGTGGCTGTGGTCAGTAACCTACACACAAGCAGGGGCAAGGCCTATCAGCTGCTGCACTAATTAATTCTTGAATGTAGGCACTGTCAGCTGCAAGTTTCTAATGTAGCTTTTTTTTTTCCCAAACAAATCACCCACCTACAGAA
>VZTI01001175.1:2025903-2043695 GCA_013397865.1 Struthidea cinerea | reverse complement strand
ACCCCCCAAAAAAAAAAAAAAAAACAGAATGTATGCTTCTGTACAATTATAAGCTGCCAGTAATCAGGTAAGATACTCTGTGCCCGGCCATCAATGCAGGTTTGATCTGGGCCTCCTCCAATCACCAGGAAGACAAAAGAGAGCAAGACAGACAAAACACAGTGATCTGGGCTATGCTGCATCACAACGCAGGCTTCTGCAGGCTAATTACAGCAGTACAGTTGAGACCGGGTCCATTCCCATACTCGCAAGCCTCATTTACAAATTACAGCTTCTCTAGAAAGCTGTGCAGTAATTCCAACAAGCCACTTGCTAATCATAACTCCTCGTTTACTACAACTTGAAAAAATAAATCCAGCACAAGAAGGTCTGCAATCTACAGACTTTTGCTATAACTAAAGTGCTCAGGCAAATGAATACTGCTCTAGAGGTTCTAAAGAATACTAAATATTGCAAAACTAATTCATCTGAAGCCTCAGATAAAGCCTTGGCATTTTTACTTTGACTGCATTTACATTTTTAATGACAAAGATTTCAATAGATTTTCTTACACTTTTTATATAAGCAATTTATGTAATTTTAAATTCAAAAATTAAGTTTATGAGGAGTGGTTTCAACAGTTTTATTGTCTCATTAGATCTATTAAACATGCTTTTCCCAAATACTAACTTAGTCTTATCTCACAATCAAATTTAGTCTTATCTCACAATCATGTCAAGGAGCGATTTTAATTTTGTTTTGCTTTTAAGAGTGCCTAAATGAATGCTTCAGTTCAAGGTTGGCTTTTGGGGTTTTTTTCCCTTCTCTCTCTTGACTGATAATAATCAAAGCTCAACCTCGGGTATTTTATTTACAAATCCACCCTCATCATGAAGCACAGAATCAGGTCACAGTCTCTTGCTTTCTTCCAGCCACCTCAGCAGTCCATCGTTAATTGGAGCCACCCAAGTGTTCTCTTTTCCCATCCCCAGTGGTGCCTTGTCGAGAGCTGGGGGAGTACCTGGTCCCTGGCACTATTTGCTTGTCTGAGCTCATTGGAATTGATGCAGGGAGAGCTCTGCTGGCAGGGAACAATGCTTATGGCCACAGAGGAGTGCTCCCTACATTTCCATTATTTTTTTCTAGATAATTAGTCATTATCTAGAAAAGACAATTACTTAGAAATTGAAACTATGGAGGCTTGTATTCATTTACTAATGTGGCATTTACAAATGTTACACAATAAAAGCTTAGGAGTGATATACAAGCACATGTAAAAGTGTGGTATTAAAGCCCTTATAATCTTTCTCTCCTCTGTGTTTTACAGTTACAACGCCCATCCCAATTCTCATCGAGGTCAAGATGCTTCAAGCTAACACACACCATGTATTTTTCAGTTTTTTCTGACTTATGAATGTTGATGCCAATATCAAGATTAAAAGCTAAATTCTTTTAATGAGTAGTCATCTGCGAAAGGTTTCTCTGCTCAAACAATGTATTGAAAGTCATTTCCTAAGGAAAATTTTTTCCCCTACACTGTCAATGCAGGAAAAAGAGGTATTATTTTCTAAATGATACCTAAGGTACCAAACAGGAGCAAAAAAAGGAAGGAGAGAAACATATTTAAAAGATGAGTCTTGAGAAATAACACACAGGTATGTTACCCTAAGGACTTCTGGCTTAGTACTGGACAGATCCATACAACTGATCAATCGTAGCATTATCAGTAGGAAACAGCAAATATACACCAAACCCAGACATACAATCCCTTGCACATGAATTATGCACCAGTCCTACACTGGTTCCAATTAGACCACTGAAACTATGGAACGGTTGGAAGGGCCAGATTCAAACTATCTACACATGAACTTTTTAGGAGGATAACAACTGTCTGGGGAAGAAAGAAATGTTGCTATGCTAGGAGGACATGTTTTCATCAGCTGGACTAAGTCTTCAGTTGGTATTGTTTAAGAAACGGACAAAGGCAAAATGCTCAGTTTAGGTGGTGTAAGCAGCTGCAGAGGGACTCTTTGGGGAGGATCTGCTTCTAAAAGCATCTGAAAGAAAGGTGCTGCTGGGCTGGAAAGATCTCAGAGGAGTAGGAAATATGGATATAAGGAAACATCGAAAAAACTATTTGATTCATGGTCTAGATACCACAAGACTGGACAAATATTACATGAGCCTCTAAATAACTGAGAGCTTGCCAAAGAGTTGTCACCTTTTCCTCCCTGACACCTGAGGACAGCACTGCAAGTACTGAGCTTGAACTTCAACGGAGTAAATTTGGATCAGATGTCAGAAATACCTGGCATGGATTACCTGAACAACTACAAAGTGCCCATCTCTGGAGTTCAGGTGGGCACACATCGGCTAGTCAGGAATGATTTCCAGATAAAGTTGCTCCATTCAGGCCCAGGAATGGCTAAGGTGACCTCTCAAGATACCTCCTGAGTGTACTCACTATTACCTTTTGTGTTTGCCATGGAAAACAACACTGGAGAGAGCAATAACCTACAAATGATCCTCAAGTCACTGCATCCAGATACATGGCTTGTAAGAATAGAAATGGCTTTGATAAGTATCTCAGGAATCTAAACAAACAACCCAGAAGGTGTTCTGTCAACCACTGACTATTAAAACTAAACAAAGCAAGCAGACATTCTATATCTTGCAAAGAAATTAGTAATTTAACAGCATGGCCTTCCAGCCATCTGCAGGACCAATTATTCAATTACCCATGGCCGACTGTTAGCTAACTAACAGTATATGGATTTCCTGCCTTATTACACACGTAGCACAAGCTCCGTTTGCTGTAACACTCCTTCCTTCATTCCTCCTCATGTCATCACGCAATTGTAGCTCTGTAAATCTCTACCCCAGTGCAATCCATCACAAAGACTTTTATAAACACTAAAATCATTGTTAATAGTAACAGGACAGTGAATAAAGTTTCCATACACTGACAAACCATGCAAATAGAAAGCAGACAGGACACAGACACATCTCTGTAGTAGATGTGCAATTCATTTTTTCAGCTGAAAAGTATCTCCATCAGTGGTATAAATAAACAAACCAGAATCCAGCTAATTTTTACAAGAACAAGGGATGAAAATGTACCAAGGCTCTCCTACACTCTTTCTTCCAGCAGCTTAATCATGTTATGCACATGAGGATAACTTCCTTTGGTATGTGGGGGCTGCAGCTTTTGGAGCTGAATTCCAAGCCGGTGGCATCGTCAGCTCCTGAGTGGCCATGATGGATCCCATAATGACAAGAAAGAAAATCTTAAAATAGAAGTGGATAACTGTCGAAGGTACTATAAAAGGTAAACACAGTATTTCTGAAGTGCTTCTTAAGCCAAGGACAAGAGCAGTCAACATTTTCAAATGCACCCTTATCATTTTTGCAAGTACTTTAAGAGCTTGAGTCCCACAGAAAATCAATGGGACTTGGTGCTTGTTTGCACAGCCTCATTCAATTCAAGTTAAATCAAATTAACTAAAGTGAAAATTACTATGTATTAAAGATCATTGAATTCTTTGAAAGACTCCTCATTCAGAAGCAAAGTGGCTTTCGTTAGTTCTCATTTTAATTCGTTTTGCAAGTGTTCTAGTGTTCATTTTGGCAAAACATCAACCTTCAGACTATTTGTCCCAAAAGCACAAAGACTCAGATTAGAACCAAAAGAATGAGAACAGAGGTTTATAAAGCTCTTAGCAAAAGCAAACAAATATTGAAAACAGTGGTTTAATCAAAGACAACATAGCAATTACTAGCTAGATTGTTTTCCTAGGCTGATATCACACCCCCAAAACCCAAAAAAACCTCCCACTGAAAAACAAAGAAACCCCAAAAATCAATTGAACAAACAAACAAACCCATCACACCTGCTGTAGGTTTGGAATAAAAGCAAAACCCACACACACATTTCCCCCTCTGTTCATGTCCTGAATACAAATTCTTTCAAATGCAATTACACTTTTTACTGTCAAGTTAGACCTTGAAGTCCTGAATGCATGACAATGTTTTTCTTCTGAGTATCATCCAAAGGAGGGGAAGGAAGTGATGGTAGGCTTGGCGATGGCATAAGTGATGTCTGAAATACAACTGAGGTGACAGTAAGATGTCTCTGAATGACCAAGTGAAATTCTCCCGTAGGTATTTGCATTGCAGGGGTGTCTTAGTCCTGTCAGGATGGCAACCTCAGTTCTCTGGGCAACAAAAATGAGCCCAAAACAATCAACACCTCAGTCCCAAGGAGCCAAAAGCCTCCCAGGGCAAGGGAAGGGAAAAAAAAAATAAGCAGAAGTCTTTACCTTCCAGTGCAGAATCAGACCCCCTTCCTGCACTTAAGTGATGTGAATGATCCTACTCTTAGTAGTGAACTACGGGAACCTCACAGCTTGATTTTGAGACAATTTTCTTGACATTCCTCTTCAGAGAGGAACAGCAAAAAATACAAAATTACACCTTCAAACATTCAAAGGAAAACATTTTATTTCTAACTTTCTTAGAAAACAATAGTCAGGTGGGACCAGCTGATTGACTAAGCAGTGAATTGAAGGGCAGCACTGGGTAATTCTATATCCTGTGTTAGATATGATCTTTACTTCACCAAGAAAAATGAAAATACACAGCAGAAAATGTGGCCCACCAACTGTGGGTCATGATGCTAACAGCACTTTAAATATTGACACTTTTAAAGCCAAGGTAAATTAAACAGCAGGTATTACTGCATGAAAGCGAGAAGATAAATGTTTCCCTGTGTCTCCAATTGCACAGAAAGAACCAAAGAACTTCCCTTTGTGCCCTGAAACTGTATATCTTAGTAGTGGCGCAATGCAAATTCTCAAACCAGTAGTCAGCGCAGCAAAATCAGCCAGGTCCCAGGACTCTGTTTTGCCAACAGGCACTGCAGCAGACAAGTATCCCCTTTTTAATGGGGTTGTAATCACAAAGTCTCACACTCCCGGGAATTCAGACTGAGCTAAGATCAGCCCACTTTGTTAGTACATAGCCTATTTGAAATTATTTTGGTTGTACCAAAGCTACCCAAGTTAAAACATATATTAATGATGTTGATGAAAATTGCAACTTAACTGAATAACATGAAATAAGAGATTTTTTTCAAAAATAACCTCTCAGTCGACTTGTGCAATCTGCAGTAGCTTAAGATGCCAAAATCCTCAAGTTCAAATATTTACTGCACACGGGAAAATCCAGGAGTCTTGTTTCACGAGTACTTGACAATCACTTTGAAAAACAAACCATCACAAAACTCATCAGGACTAATTGCACATGCATGATTTCAAGTTTCAAGACTATCTGAAACACAGCTATTACACTGCCTTGCTGCTTTATTACCTCTGTCTAAATGTGTAACCCTGATATACCTATTAGGCTATTTTTTTCCATTAAACCTGAGCCATTATTATACTTCTTCATTAGTGGAGATGAAAAAAACTTACTTAATAAAAGGAAAAAAAAACCCCAAACAACAAAACCCCAAACAACCCCCACAGAAACAACACAACTGCCCAGGGGCCTCAAAGCTGTATTTCAAGGTAAATGTTCTTGTGTTCCTTGCCAGAAGAACAGAGGAACCAGAAATATCCAGTGAAATACACACAGCCAAACAGAATGCAGAAAAATCCCCCCCAGCTAACATTAAGAAAAGAGCAAAGATGTGGAAAGATGAAAACATCCAAACTACATCAACATTTAAAATATATTATATGGAGTGATGACTTATTTTGCCCAAGATTAATTCAAACGGATGTTTCTGTTCCTGTTATCCTACCTCTGGTTCTTTGCCTGTGCCTTCCTTTAAGTAGAAAAACATGGAAAAACTTTTAGCTGGCCCACCCTGAGGGAGAAGAGAGACTGCTGAAAAGTTGGCCATTCTCAATCTTTTTTTTTTCCCAGCAATTTTGTTATGAATTCATTGTATATCACAGCAACAAAACCTTTCTTAGCTATCAGCTGATTTTCTTAGAATTCTGAAAAGATTCGCCCACGCCACTATAAAATGGCTGCAAGGACAGCCGTGCAGCTGGGTAGGAAAGACTGTTAACTGAGTAAGCAAGATGAGACTCAGATCTGATCCAATGCTTAAAAAAAGGAGTAAAATACACCATGTTTTCCTAGTTGAAAAACTCCTTGAGAATGTGATATCTAACAAGGTAAAAGCAAACACAGCACAAGTTGCAAGATCTAAATCCTTCTGTCTTTGTTGTCTGATCAGCAGGGCACAGATCTGCGCCGTTCACAATAACATGGGTGATCACAGATTTGATGGCATAAGAAGACCTAAATTATGTAGCTACAGAAACAACCAGGAGACTTCTACAGTTTTTCAACAATACTTTTTCAGGTTGTGCACTGTGCATTCCAGTCTGTTTTTAAAAAAACAATCAGTTCTGCTCAGCTGTGGCTTTTTCCTTCCTCCCTTCATATTTAGAGACCATTATTTAGTTATTTATTTTTGGTAATAAAGTCTGCAGGCATCACTGTTCAAATAAAATCCCAATATCCCCACCACAAATGCAGAAGTCTGGCACTTTCTTCATTGACTAGAGAATGAGCTGGCAAAGCTAAAAGCTTAAGCCAAGCTTTTAAGATTTTTCTGATTCCTCTCTCTCTCATTCTCCCCCACCCCCCCGCCCCATTAAATCTTGGAGTAAAAGAAGATTAGTGCAGATGGATGAAAATATTTTTTTCCACTTCAGCATTTGCTGTCACTATTCAGTGCTAAGCGGGTTCTCATATGGTGTCAGTGGAAAGATGGAAATTCCTACACTTCTCTTAAATATAATCACCTTGCCACAAAGCAGGAAAAGAAGAAAAATTGGCTGTTTATTTTGCCTGGATTGTGTGTGATTTATCCAGCAGAACCTGTAAACATCGTAACGTCTCAAATTGATGCGTTGCCTTTCATCAAAGTTCAGCTGGCTGCTTCTGCACCACACCAATCTGCTCCTGGCTCACTGTGCCCAGCCAGTAAATTGACCTGGACCCAGGAAAGATGAAAATATGCAGACTTAAAGTAATCCCCCTTGCTGAGCATGCAGGCACATGGTGGGATTAACTGGGGAGGGAGCACGGGGGGAGTGGCTGGGGGCTGACGGCCACCCCTGCTGCTGCCGCTGCAGGATGGATGGAGGGATGGATGGAGGGATGGCTACAGGCACAGCACCCCTCCTGCTGCAGCTGCAGGATGGATGGATGGATAAAGGGAGGGATGGAGGGATGGCTACAGGCACAGCACCCCTCCTGCTGCAGCTGCAGGATGGATGGATGGATGGAGGGAGGGATGGAGGGATGGCTACAGGCACAGCCCCGGGCAGGGCTGGCAGGAGGAGGGAGGGAGTCAGCTCCCAGCCATTCAGAGCTGCACACTCAATCACACCCTCCTTAACAAGTGCACATGAGCCAACAGTCACAGGAATCTGAGTGCTGCCATCCCATAGTTAAATAGGCCCTTTACCATGAGTAACCAAAAGGGGGACAATGGAAAAATAAAATCAGCATGGTATTTTTACACGTTGCAAATGCTGCAACATCAAATAAATGTAAACCAAGATGTAAACAAAGTCTTTCATCCCTGACTGGTAATCAGAAAAGAATCAGCTTGCTAATGACTTTATATGCCTAATAAACATTCAGATTACAACTGGATTCAGTCACAGGTGATCACCCTGCTTTCACAAATAAGAGAAATGGTCACACTACAGATCCAATGTAGCAGTATTAAAAGTCTCCAAACCACCTTTTTCTCCAGTAGGGGAAAAACAAGTAGCTGCTTAGGCAGTCACATCAGGATACATTATTATTGCCATAAACAGCCACTGTTAAGCTGTACTTCGGTTATTTAACGCTATTGAGTAAGTAAAATAATGAATAAAATAAAATAAATATTTTACTTAATAAATGTGGTATAATAATTAAGCCTGATTAGTAACCACATTTCCTCTCAGTTGGAAAATACACATTTTAATTACCAACAGTTCTGCATAAAGAGAGAGAAATCTACTTCAGAAATCTCTACATCTGATCTAAACCAGCTTTGTCATTCACAATGAGAATATCTTCAGCCCTGAAGTCCATGGATTACCTGGACAAACAAAACAAAAAAGCCCATGATATTCAGGAGCTCTACAGGCCACCAGCACACGTGGACACTATGATGTTCTGCATCTTCCCTTTTCCTGCTCCTCCTGTTGTAATCCTGATTCCCCTGATTCCTTACAGCCCATCTCTTCTAGCTATGAAGCCCCTTTGATCTGCTCAGATTTTACATGGAATGAATACCGTGGGACTATTTTTAATGGACGCAGATTATCATCAAGGCAGGGGTTATATGCACCTTTCTTCCCCTCTGTATAAAATCTATGCCACTTTAGTTCTTTTTGTATTATAGAAACTTCATGGGGATCTCCCCAGTGTCCACCACCAACATAAATCAGGCTTGGATTTGCTAAAACATTCTGAGTTTTAGAAACAGAGTAAAAGATTCTTCCCATTTCCTTCATCCTTCCTTACCAAGGCCAAAGCTGATTTTTTAAAGGCATCCTGAGCAATCATCTAAATCAAGGTTCAATTCAAATACATTTTGAAGCAGGTACATCAAAAAAACAGTCCTGAACTGCAGAGAGGGTCAAGAGTTTGCCTGTTCCTCCACAGTATCATCTGCAATGGCAGATACGGATTGAAGTGCCCAACTTCAAAACACAAATTGCTCCTAAAATATCTTGATGTCAGCTTAGGAAGAGCTGTGTATTTACATAGCACTGGGTTCCAGATCTGAACAAGCTGAAGGTCTTTTAACTGTCCAGCTGATTCCAAATAGCCAAATATTTTGGCATTAACTGAAATTCAGTGTTTCTCACATGGAAGAATTCCCCAGTCCTGGCAACCAAAATTCAACTATGGTAAACTAGTTCTTCCATAACTTAAATACACCAAGATGATCAGAGATAAAACCCATAAGGAAGGAAGTATCTGAAGCAAATTTTGCAAGTATTTTGCTAGATATTATATGTTCCTCTCAAAGCATCTTTCACATACTTACAGATCACAGACTGTATGGAAAAATCTTCTAAATTATGAGAGATTCAGAAAATCACATACTTTTGCATCTGGAATTCAGTAATTACTTTGCTTTGTTACTATAGTAAGTGTACTGTTTTAAGAGAAGTCACACAATTCTCTTTTTTTGGTCATACTGCTAACACTGGTCATTTGGAAACATCTCATTGAATGTACTGGACTGTAAAGTATCACTACTTTCCAGGATCTGAAAAGATAATGGAATAGCTTCTGGAAGCTCAGTTATAATCTTCATCTGAATGTCAAGATGTTTAACTATATTATACTTATCTAAAGATTTTGTGTATTTAAATTATTATTTCACTAGTGGTTTTAAAAGCAAAAGAATTGGGTTACCCTATGTATATTTAAGAAATGAACATGCAAAATGTGCAAAGAACAACATTCAGATTTCAGTGGAGAGTACATATGACACTGGTCCAAATGTGGTGATGCCAAGACAATTTTTTGCCTTTCCTTTTAAACCCCTGTTATGCCTTTTTACAACTTCTGTGTTCTTAGTGCTTTAGCCTACATTCTTGGACTTGTTTGTTAAGCTAGGAGACTCAACATTTTAGAGGTTTCGTAGTTAGGGAGCAATAGGCCTCAGACCCCAAGGTCCTCTCCAGAACACATTTTGTAAACTAAGATAGAACCATCAAGGGGAAGGTTCCTTGGGGAGGGGGGCTCACTCAAGCCTCCCATTGGGGAACTTCTGATAGACATGCTAATTAGTAAGACCTATAACGTAATACCAGGTCTTTTGGGGGTGTGATTGCGGTGTGCATGGAGGTGCATTCGACCGGGACGTACTGCACCTAAGGATCCCTAAAATAAATACTAAGGTAAAATCCCTTTTTCCCTTCTAACTGTGTTTGACTTTTGATTTTAAGACCAGGAAAAGGCATCAGTGGAACAGTGGAAATCTGATGGGTTGAGATAAGGACAGGGAGAAATCACTCACCAATTACCACACGGGCCAAAGAGACTCGCCCTCAGATGTTTGTGTGTGCAGAGCTGTTTCTCTCAGATATTCTCACTCCCCTCCCCATCTGCCATTGCTGCTGTGCAGGGCTTCTCCTCTTCGTGGATCTGTTATCCCAGAGGCGCGACCATCAGCCCTGGCCAGCAGCAGCTCCATCCTGAAGCCAGCTGGCATTGGCTCCATCAGACACAGGGGAAGGTTCTGGCACCTTCTCCCACTACCAAAACCTCGCCACTCAAACCCAATGCATGAGCAAATAACATCTAAATAATCTTCCAAAAAGACTTTCCAGCAAATACAGTAAAGAATACGCAGAGTTCCCCTTCTGCCACTGTTCCGGGTGACAACCTGACCCCAGAACAGCAGGATTATAGAGAACTGTATGTTCTCTGACAGAATCTGCTTACTGAAAGAGAAGGGGGAGGAAAAAATATTCACTACACTGACTTTCTTCTGTAAATGCTCATTTACCATGTGTTTGGTGAAAGCATGTGCTTAAACAATCTACACACTGGAATATCAACACAAACAATTCTACAGCATAGCTCCACTACACGAATTATTTTTAATATCAGAAGAAAAAGAAAAAGCTTTTCTCAGAGAACACTGCATCCTCAAAGGCAGTTCAAAGTCACATTCCTTATATTGTATTTACTGTCACATAGTTTCATATTATTTAATATAACAATTGAGTATTTAAGATATGACATGCTCAAAGGCTCTGAAAAGAACTCTATCCTCTGAGGTAGGAAAGGGTAAATAATCCTATTTACAGCCAGACTTCCAAAAGTCTTTAGCCTATTCCTGTGTTAGATGACTCAACTAAAGTGCTTCAAGTTTTTCCTCCAGATTTTACATATTTAAGAAAATAGGAAACACTGTTCCATCTAGCACACTCTTCTAGCCTGTGATCAAATGCTCTCACTACATCCAGGCAAGTTTAAATGACACTATAAATAGAAGCAAGTTTAATGCTTTCTTAATACCTAAAACACTAGCTGCCATTTAAAGCATATACATTAGAAGTAATTCCTTTTACTTGGTCTAAGTTTGCACAACAGTTATTTTTAAAGGTCTTTGCAGCATAGTAAGTGTTACTCTATTGTAACTTCTACTACAACCACTTCCTACAAAAAAAAGTAATTTCTCAATGATGGGAATCCTGTGCCTTGGGACACGGAAGTAGTAAGTGGAAAAAGAAAGTGGATTCCATCACCAGCATCCTAAGGTGCTATCGGATGTCACCACACCTGAAGTGATCAAAATAATATGAAAAAGTCGATTTTATTTACCCCCTTAGAGTCAGAGTCCTCATGGTGAGCAGGGAGGTCTCCACCCCAGCGTGCACCCCTGCACTATGAGTCCTGTGTTTTGGTTATGTCCTGCAACACTCCACTGACCCCATCTGTTCCCAGGGGCATGTGCACAGCTAGAAATGATCTCTGAGAAAGGTGCCATGTCCTGCTGAACAGCAGTTAAGACAATGGTCACCCCTCTGTCACCCGTATTCAGAAGTCTACAACATGCAGAACCATTACGGATTTGTGGCAATTATATTTTTCTCTATCAATCCCTCAAGAAGTCAGCTTGAACAGAACCTATTAAAATCTTATTAAGAGTCTGGAAATGAGTCAACCGGTAAGGAGTTCCCAAGTTCCCCTTCCACAGAGTTCTGCTCCTTACCACGTGTGTATTGCTCATATGCAGGGTTTGCCTGCACTGTTCATTGCACAGACTTGTTCCACATTTCCACATCACTGTTTTACATCTTTTTCATCTCTGTCATTCCTTTGCACTGAATCTTAAATCACACTGATTTCCTTTGCCACAAATCGTAACAGGGACAACAACAAAATCAGATTTCACTGTGAACAGATTTAAATTGGTTTTTCAAAGGATTTAGACAAGCAATTCTGGCAGCACCTACTACAAATCCTTGCCAATAATTAGGGCTGTTAAATAAGAGCACCCTGTTCTCTTCAAAGGGCTATCAAAAAGAGGAAAACACCTGTCTTCAGGAGGCCTGGGCCAAACCTGGTTATGCACATCCCTTTGCTCTGTCCCACGACCTGACAAAGGTATTTTTGTTTGCCTGGTCCCACCCCCTTGCCCAGCAGGATCCCATAAGGAACTGAAGGGTGCCCACCAGATACCACCACAGATCACTGCAACTCCACTGATGAGATCTTGCCTTGGACATAAACCCTTCAGAAGCACATGTTCTCCCACACACATCCCAAACCATCGTCCAGGTACATTTCAAGTCAAATTTCATTTTCTTACGTGAGACAACAGGTTCCTTTACTACCTTGGTATTAACAATATAGAACCATTGAAAGGTTTGAGTTGGAAGGGACCTTAACAACCATCTAGTTTCAACCCCCCTGCCATGAGCAGCGAAAGGGAAACCTGTCCCTGGGTGTGCTTGAACCACCAGTCTTTCAGTTAACAGCCCATGTTTCAACATTTCTGTTAACAATTGCTCTCAGGCCATATTATATTCATTTTATGTTCTGGCTGGCTAATAATTTAATCAGTAGTAGCCAGTAAATGAGTAATTTTCCACCACTGCAACACTCCAGCAATAAGTTATAAAAATACCTAAGAAGCTGAAATGCAAAGTAGACTGCCAAGCATATATTTAGGAGTGGGAGTAACTCCATAATGAGATCCTTACTGACTAATACATGCCCATTCAGTAATTGAACAGCTTTCAGAATCAACTTAATTAGAAAGGAAGATGGATTAAAATACAATCTCTCAAATAAGAATTTCACTTTACTCAGGAAATCAAAATGTTTTTTTTCTCTTTAAATGTAAGCATTCATTACCAACTTTGAATAGAACAGTTCATTTTTAGATGTAAATATGAAAAGTCCTAGAAGGATCATCTCATTAACTCCTTCCCACACAAAACCAAAATCATAAAAAATCCTGCTACTTAACAGAGATCTTTACAACAAAACTGTTGGCTATTGAGTGCACCCAACAATACTGAGCTGAATTTCACAACTCATAAGTCATTGGGATTGAAAAATTATGATTGTAGGACTTTTGTCACTAGAAACATCACCTGGGAGCCATCCCTTTACCTATCTACTGATTTAGAATAAAATGTGGCAATAAATTCTTTTTGCCTAACAGACACAGTGAGTGCATGTACATCCTAAAGCTACCCAATTGATAGTTTTTATTTTTAACAACGACACATTCCCTTTGTGCTTGGTCTAAGTTTATCTGTACAAATTATAAAAGGCTTACTTACAGCAGTGCGAGGGCAAGAAACCAAAATAGGCACTAGGAAACGTAAAGAAAAAGTGGTAGGTGCTTTCAAGGACAGCAGAGCAGCACATCAATGCTGCTGAGGGACAACAGTAGTGGAAATAATTTGAGAAGAAACACAATACCATCTCTTATTACAGTTCCTCCATAGTTAAGACTCACTTTACCAATAAATCTCCAGCTTCTGGTACCTACATTTACAGTGCTCTCCACATGGAGGAACTTCTGTTCTCCACTGTCATTATAACACAGCTTCCTAAAGACCTTTCAACGTGATGTCAGAACTGGGGCTCGACACATGACTGACACCTGAGTCACAGCACCTGCAACTGAGTCCTACAGCACAAATCTTCCATGGTAAAAGCTCCCAGGCACGTGACTGGATTTGCTTCTCCCAATGATTTTGTTTAGTTGTTGTTTTAGTGACTCTGCCAGCTGTACAGCTGCTGTCTCCAGACACCACCAGTATCATCACCCTGTCAGTTCTACCACTACCTCACTCACCAGCTATTACAGCATAGAAAATGTTACTGCCTTAACACAGGATAACATTACTTTCCAAGAGCTCTGTTAGAAATTTCTGACTGCAGTCACAGAGGGGCATAGGAACTTTCTCCTTTACCATCAAACCCAAACAGTTTCCCATTTCTGAGCAATCGATGCAAACTTGGAGAGAGGGGAGGCAAGGGGCATCCCTGCTGATCCCTGGAAAATGAGCTGTAAAGGAGATCTTTACATCCTGCCCAGAAGCATTTGGTCTGGGGCCCAAGAAGGTTTTTATAGTATTCCTTCCTTTGTCTCTAACCTGCTGGCTGACCTGAGACAAGTCACCTAACTTGATGAGACCTTTGAAAACACCTGTACCCATTATGAAGCAATGTGCAAACACCTGTAACTGTCCCTCGGTAGTATCATGTGCTAGAGATGTGATACATGGCCCTTCAGTGACAGACTTACTCTTTGGGTACAAACCAGAAGCCAGTTGCTATCAATCCCAGACCTGGGAGAGAACAGGATGCTTGGCAGGTGAAGGTGTCAGAGCACAGCTGCAGTGTTGGTCCTTATTGATAACATCCCACACGGCTCAAGCAGAAGTTCGTTGACATTCTCGGTAGAATTTTTCATTGTGTAGACCCTGACAGAAGCACCTTTGTGGGAAGAAGGAAGACTAGGAACTTGTGAGACTTACAACTTAACCATCACCACACCCCAACAGGGAGTGCTTCATCAGCCACTTTTAACTCATCTTCCCCTCCCAACTCCAGCAGAAAACCCTCTTTGGTGCCATAAAGATACTGGACTTTAGCAAGGGCTCCACTGGGATTTAAAGAATGTAAGAGTTAGGCAATTTCAGGTATTTATCAGTGGATACTATAACATGATACTGTCAGGACAGAGCATCTCCCTATAGGAGAAGAGACTGGAAAAAGTCCAAGTTTTCAAAGTAACAAAGGAAAGGAGAGTTATAAACATAGTTGAAGGAAAGAAAATTAAAAAAAAAAAAAAAAAAAGGACAAGATGAGAGGAAAAGAAACAGGTAAGAATGATGACTCCAAAACTTTTTCTGGGTCTGTACTTCCCTGTTCAGAGGCACACAGCTGAGACAATGTGGCTGGCTCTGTGACAATTGAGAAAAAATAAGCCAATTTGAGCTGGTTGTTAGCAGTCAGAGCACTATATCTCAGATAAATTACTGCTTGCCTCAGGTACGGCAGCAGATCTTCCTGAACCATTCCTGAGAGATTTGCCAGGATTGCAGCAGCCTTTAGACATCAAAAGCAGCAAGAAAGTCCTCTTCAATCTCCCATCCCTGTGGTAAAAGGTGACCTTGGAGAAGATTTTCTTCTTCTTCTTCATGCCCTCTGCTTCCCATGCCAATTCCATCCTTCCTCCTGTCTCCAGAGCTAGACATGTTGTCTTATTTAACAGTAGACAAACCCAACACTTTTCCCCAGCACAGTTGCTCAAACTGATCTGTGTGGGTTGTCACACCTCCAACTGTATCACTGTGTCTAACTCGAAGCGGTATTTTCAGCCTGCTCCAATGTTTGCCAGGAGTCCCAGTTTGGCTCCAGAGCTTTCGTCTGTCTCTCCTCAGTTGAGCTAAGGGCCTCCTGTGAGGGAATGGCATGTGGAGAACAGTCCATGCCTGTCCCTGTACTTACTTCCCTTTCCAGGCAGCACATACTCTGAGGCAGTTTTCTCCCTCAAGTATTTCACCTGCTTTACCTAGTACTTTTTATCCCCTGAGGAAGAGAAACAAACACATGACACCCACAAAGAAGGTGTAAATAAAAAACACCGCCATATTAGCACTCTTCACCCACCCCTGCCTTCAAAGTCTAACAAAAAAGAACATCATCTTTCGCTAATTTCCTAATTCCACAGTAAAAGGAGCCACACAGAGCAACCCTTGTCAAGCACTGAGGAAGAAAGCTTGAAAGAAAAAAACATATAGAAGGAATTGAGAAGGACCAAGGACCAAAAAAAGCATAAAACTCCTTAAATCCTGAGAGAAAGGACCTGCCTGACATTTCAGCTCAAAGAGGAAACAGAGCCTGGGGCCTGCTGACCACTTCTGAACAACCACACAGGGCCAAGGAAGTTTCTTTCAAGGGCCAAACTTCACTAAGAGAAAAGTAGCTGCATGTACAGAATGACAGGCCTAGGTAGGTCAGCGGGCCAGCATCCATGCTCTGAGGCTTCTTGTAAAACATTCCCTGCTCAAAACTTCCTTCTGTTTTCAGACTGCATTGTGGTTTCCCTTGTAAACACTCATATCATCACACGTAATGGAGTATGCTATTTTCAAGCAATAGAACAGTATGATTTCCATGGCAATAGCAAGGAATTTGGCAAGGCTGTTTGATAGACTTGGTCTGGTGAGAAGGTTTTTGAGAAAAATAAGATGTAATTGAATCTCTCACCACTAGGATACTGTAAAATTCTCCATATTACCTTTTCTGTTGACCTAAATGCTCAGGACCCTCTTATTTGGAGATCTGCCCCTAAAAAACTTATTTATTAATGGTTACATGCCAAGGCTGCACTGGAGCTAATCACTGTACCGGTGTAAGTGAATGTCTGCCTCAAAGAACTTACAATACTACTTTTCAGACAAAACATTTAGTATTCCAAATGGAGTCCAAGCTCCTTTGGAGATGCCACATAACTTTCTATGAGTTACTGCAATTTGTCATGCACTTGTGATTTTAACCTTACACTCCAAATCACCAGTGCAAGCCAGCTTCTACTCCCAATAAGTGATCTCCACATACTACAGAATACCAGCCCAGCTACGTGTGGGGACTGAGATAAACACAGGTCAGATGATTCACCCATGGCCACCCAGCAGATCAGTGACCAAGACAGCAAGAGAAACCCCAGGTTCCTGACTCTGCACACTCTTCTCTCAGCAGCCCTGAACCTGTCAAGGCAAGAACCTTACAGGCAAGATTTAAATCACCTAGAGATGACCTGCAAATTATCCATTCTTAAACAAAAGCAATCCGTTCAGAGATATACTTTTATAAATATACAGGCATCTTCTCCTCTTTCATTTTCTTCGAGCTTCTGACAAGACTTCAGCAGTCTTAGCCGTATGGGACAGGGATTGGCTTGTGGCCATATATTTCACACTTGGTTTCATGAGCAAAATCTAAACAGCCCTTGATTGCAAAGACCGTTACAAGCAGCTGAGCTGCAGATGGATTTCTGGGGAGGGCAAGAGAGGTAAGGATTTTTAAAAAATAAAAATCTATCAAAGATTTGGAAACACTTAAGAAACTGGAAAAGCAGCTTCCTGTATCGCAGTTAATATTTCAAAACACTTTTCAGCTGGAATAGCAAACCCCTAGTGTTAAGAGTTAATATATTTGTGCCACTCAACTGGTGGAAAATTGTAAAACACATGAAACCTGCAGAGGTCCTTTACAGGAAAGAAAAATAACTTTCCATAAGTAGTGCTTGAGTGGGGTGGTTTTTTAGTATTTTATAAAAATAAAGCCTGAAAGAACGGTAATGACATTAGCTACACATTAGTCCCCAAACGTTAAATAAACGCCCATGTAAGAGCAAGCATCAGCAGTAACTCAGCAGTTTCACTTAAGAGGGGTTTATGCAATCACCTCAGGTTCTGGTGCCAAAGACCCATGTCTCAGAGTTAAGTTACCAACCAAACAACAGTTTAAATTCATCAAAAGCAGGCATTACATTTAATGGGATTTCAATTAGTGATGGTCCAAAATCCAAGCCCTACAATCCTCTCAAAATGTAAACAAGCCTATAAACCCACAACTAGGCCTGTCTCATTTTGAGATCAGAACCAAGTACAACAAACAGCAAAACTAAATCTTGCATTTTTTCCAGGTCTAAACAAGTCCCAAGGCCAAGAATCTTTGCACTTCTTGCAGGCATATCATGGGAAACAGCACAGGGAAAAAAAAAAAAAAAAAAA
>VZTI01001175.1:1972862-2025879 GCA_013397865.1 Struthidea cinerea | reverse complement strand
AAAAAAAAAAAAAAAGAACACAAGTGTGTAAAATTAAATTAAGAAACAACCAATTATAATGTCGAGCAGTGACAGTCTCTTGGTGCAAATCCAGCAGTCACTGATGGATATCAGTGTCTTATGACCTCGGGGCTCTGGATACTTGAATCAACATGAGAACACACAAACATTTTGTTTGTAGCTGGCTTTTGCATTTGGCCACAAAAGGAGACATGCACATGCAAAATAAAAACCGTAAGCGAACTTATGGATAATGAACATTGTGGGCAGAGAAGTAACAGATGGTACAACAAAACAATCTAATTTTAAAAAGACAAAACTTCCTTATGATATAATAGAACTGCAGAGGTGTAGAAAAGAATTCAAAAATAGAGATGCTGAACAAGTAGGGACAGCAGTGGATGGTGCTGCCAGAAGGTGTGTCCAACCCCTTCCAGAACCCTTTTGTGTTACCATAAACATCACAGGGAATGTTCCACTGAGCCAGCAGTCTGAGCCATAGCTCTTCAAAAGTTTTTGGGTTCAGCAAGCAGTAAGACAATGCACGTTATCTGAGTCATGAAAACACCTTGTGAATTTTTAAGCATACACAGACAAAGTAAGAAAGCCCCATGGAAATTAATCTACCGTACTAGAGATAAAATTATTGACTTTTATGTCACAGGCACATTATTTTTCTGACCGATTATGTGTCCAAAGTTCTTATGAAAAATGCTTAACATTGTCTGATAGACACATACTCTCCACCATTTAAGTTATAGCCCCATAGTACAGACACTGGTTATTAGGTGGAAATTATGGGATCTCAGTGTTATTTCTGTGACTTGGCAGGCTTTATTTTGTTTAATTTAAAAATCAACTCATTATATTAACTGAATTCAATAGGAACAGCAGGGGGAATCCTGTAATTTCATCTTGAACATCAGAAAGCTTCTGAGTGTGTTAAAAGAACACACAGAGAAGGAAATAGAGGAATGGTTTCATAAAAAGGAAGGAAGCTTCCATTTCCTCTGAAGGCTCATACTGAATTTAAAACTACCATGTCTGATTTGATATTAAGTGGCTTAGACATATGGTTACTGTTTGAGACAGGATACTGGGCTTGATTTGACCTAGTACAGCCCAGGATACTGGGCTTGATTTGACCTTGCTACATTTTTTTTAGTATAGAGAAATCCTACATAGTGGTTGCCATAAAAAGACACCACTTCTACCCCCTGGTTAGCACCTGGGTAATATCAGCAATGCCATTCTTCCTCCTCCTCCTCTAAGCATGCAAAGCAAAAACTGTCTCCTGCTCAGACGGAGCTATTAGATCATCACTCTGGTCTCCTCCACTACCAGTGACAAAGTCTTTGGCTTGAAACTCAAAACATTACTCTTAAATTACTTCACAAGGATTACAGCAATCTCCACTGGTTTCTCCACTATATTAATTTGTGTCTTCCGTGACTTCTGTATTGGTAGAGCACCCTGGAGCATCTGACAATCCCTCCTCCACCTCTTTCTATTTTATTCACCTAGTCAGGAAACCTGCCACTCCCTGAAGGCAGCTGAAGCAGCAGCAGCAAGGGCAACAGCCATACGTTGATGCATTAGCAAAGCTCTCCATGAGCAGATCCAAGAAGAGACACTTGGAAACAGAGAGTAAACACCCATAATTATGACTTACATAGGTACTTCCTCTGCTTCACATAGGTGGTAACTGCTGAGCCTTGAATATCTCAAACACTTGGACTTGCACTCCCAAAGTAGCAACAGAGGGTGGTGTGAAAGGGAGGGTGTGCCGAGGTGGGATGATGCTTTGTGATGAAAAGTACCATTCAACAACAGCAGAGGGAAGGGTTAGAAAAAGGCACATTTCTTGCCCTAACACAGGAGCACAAGTCAGTGCCACCAATGACACTTGTGTCAGCCATGGCCACCTTCCTGCTCTCCCACTGACAGGATACAATCTAGACCTCTGGAGCTTTTGGCTAGAGGTGTAATGTAGATGACCCAAAGACACATTTATAGACCAGTGAGGATCACAGTTCTGGCAGGTTTCTGTCAACTGACACATCCACCCCAAATGATACTCTCAAAATGGAAATTTAATGACAAATATGATTAACTGCATAGGAAATTGTTATGTTACCTGCAACAAACTAACAATGGTATAAGGGGTTCCATCTAAGTTGGTGATCTGATCAGTTGTCCTTTTGGAATGAAATTCAAGCTAACTTTGATAATCGATAATACCAGATGGAAGAAAAGAGACTACCTTTGCTAGATTCTGGATTAACCACTAGTCTCCTGAGATATACAGACGTGATAAGTAGTTTGTTTAAATCTTCTGCAATATTCAACATAAGGAATTCAGCTGTGAGTTTTCATAAATTTGCGACCTGAAGAAAACACTTGGCAGCAGTCAGTACAGACAGTTCTCAGAAGGGTGAGCTTATGGGCTTCTGGCACATCACTGCAATTAACTCTGAAAAACACAGCAATTTTTTTTCTCATGCATTGTGGGCATCTACTAATTAAGATGGTGAGAAAAGTATTATTTACACATTTTCCAGTAGCAGAAAAGGAGATAGAGACAGGTTATAAGCCTTTCACAAAGTCATGTAACAATCTGGTTGCAGAGCTATTAACAGATGCCTGGATTTCTGAGTCCTTTTATCCCCTGCTCCTTTGGCATAGAACACCACTCCTCTTAGCTTCTAATTTTGTGTGGAAGACATTTTTGAGAAAGTGCCGTTGAGTTACAAAAAAAAAAAGACACCGGGAAGCAGGATTTTCCTCTGAACTAAAGAGATGGGCCTCACCTACTGTGGCCTCCAGGTACAGCCAGCCTTGTTCTTTAAGACCAGATGCACAGAAAGCTTAAGAAAAGCTGACCAGAATGAAGTGACTCTGGCACACTGTGTACAGGGGGGTTGAGGGAGGGCAGGGAGAAAAGGTAGGAAGAGGAGAGCAGGGAGGAAGAACACTGACAGTAGGACAGAAGTGAAACCAGATGCACACCCCAGTTCCTAGTGGAACAAGCTTTGCACTGACTGTTCTTTTTCAACGTTTTGGTTTTAACTCTAAAAACCTCAAAGCATCATGACACCACTTATAAGGAACATATTCCCTCAATCTAAGGCTTTTCACACAGTAAAAACAGTTTACCAAAGGTTGTTTCTACCTGCAGCAGGAGCAAACCCCAAAATTCATGACAGTTGCACATATGCCTCAGAAATTTGGGCATCTTGAATGTGAAAAGAAATCATCCAACAGGATAGAAGTATGCATGAAACACTGGCAGTTTATGGAAGGTACAGAATATATAACTGCTTATGCTTTTACACAGGAAAGACCAGGAGGAGACCCAGCCAAACTCACAGAACAATTGACAGAACTCAGTGCCACAGGTCATCAAAAAGGCCAGGAGAGCAGGAGAAACCCTGCGACACTGCACAGACAATTAATGCAGCCCCTGACAGCAGGGTGAGATGAACTGATGTGCTGTGCAGGGTCTTTGTATCTCTTTCTGAAGTGGTGTTGTCACAGACAAACACATGAACCAGAGAGCTGATCTGATGCATGTTCATCATATCCCACTGACCCAAAGCAAGGAACACCACATGATCAGTAAGAGAAGCAAGACAACTGTATTTTCCTCCTTTTGACCAGAATTTCCCTCCACTGTTTCCCCCATCACAGGATGGTTACTTGCAGGTGCTGTTTGATCCTGCTGTGCCTTCAGGCACTCGCAGTGTCCAGCCTACACTGACAGGGAATTCTGAGTGCTGCCTTCTCACACTGCAGCCGATCACAGACCCTCTGTGCACGGCCGTGTTCCAAGGCCTGCACAACCCTGGACCTGCAGATTCCTGCTCTGCAGATGTCACAGGACAAAATGTGGTAATTTTTCAACACTTCTGAATATCTCACAAGCACTCATCTCATAACACAACAAAACCACCCTTTTTTCTTCCCTATCTCTATTTTCTTCCATTATGAAAAGAACCTATTATATCCATACTCGTATTGACAGTGTTTCTTCACAGAGGAAAGATTAATTTGCTGTGAAACACAGAAGACATAGCATCCATTAACAAAGAGAATATGAAATCAAAGAAGAATTTCCACTATTTTAACACACAAAAATACATTTTTTTTCTTCTTGGGTTGTAGAGTGAGCTTGTGACCTTTTCTCCTCCTCAAGGCTACTCAGGCTTCTGAATAATCCTGGATACCTGCAAATGTCTCAACAAGCATCAGTTAGGACACTTGCTTGGGAAAAGGCTCCAGGCCAATGAAAGGTGTAAGGATCAAGCAAAGTTCTTTCAAGCCAGCTCCAGAGTGATCTCTGTAAAACTGATTCACAGAAAAAAGATGGGGTAAAAAGCACAAATAAATTAACTGCAAAAAAGCCTCATGCTGTTGAATTCTGAACAACACTATATACATTCCCTTCACCACAGTTTCTCTTTTTTTAGGTAATAGGATAAAATTTATGTCAAAATTAATACAAGGCCTTTTTCAAAGCTCAAACTCTGTAAAAGAACCATAAAACTACATGCAAAATACCAAGACATGATGAACAGAAGTACATTTAAAACATGCAAAGCATCCATCTGTCCTGAGTACAGTAGTGTTCTGCAAGGGCAGAATCTGGTCACAAGGCCTCTTTTGCCAGTGTTGCTTTGCACACTGACGTATTTGCTGAAGTGCTTTTAAAGATACAGCTAGAGCAGGTCAGACCATGATGAAAGTTTACCAGTTTATTAATTTGCACAACTGAATGGAAAATAAATAAAAGCAGGCAGATTAATCAACACATGAACTGCAAACTCTGCTAGCTTGTCTCCCTTAGAACTTTTTAGGAACTATGTGTCCATATGCAGCCCAAAAAATGTTCAGAAGCTTTACCTGAGTGACCAAGAGATGCAATAAACTGGCAGTGCTCTCATTTCCTGAGCACAATTTCCTAATTTCCTCTCCATGTTAAATTTTCAAATTATTTGGTTTTGAACCCAAATCTGCCTAATTAAACATGGAACAATTTAGAGCATTAAACAGCTAAAAGTAGAAAACAGCTATGCAAAACCCCCCTATTTCAACTGACTTCTAAAATACTTCCTGACTGGTAATGCACAGGCTGTCAAGCATTTTACAAATTCCCAGCTTAGCCTGTGCTTCCATCGTTTCAGAGCATAAATTTAAGCACAAATCGCTGTAGAGATTTCTCTTACTTTCCATTCCAGCTCTACTAGATGCAGCCTTGCAGTCCCCCTCCTCAGACACATTTATCCACAGCTCTTGCAGATCCGCGTGCTGCATAGATTGACTGAATACACTACAAACCTAATTTTTCCCCCAGTGTTAAGAGCACATCAGACTGCATCAGAGGCAATATACTAAGGAATGCTGAACACCTCTTTGATGAGCCATATGTTAATTGCCCAAAGGTCAGAGTAACTATTTCGGAAAAATGTGGCTCTCTGTTTAAATGAGTAACAGCCAAGCGATGCAATTATGAAATAATGGCAGCATTCCCAAAGGATCTCTATACTGTGCATGAAATGAGTACAAAAGATTCATGAGATTTTGTGCTTAATTTCTCAGAATTTCAAAATATTGCCTTTTAAAAGTTAATAGCAATTCTTAAAACATGCACTAAAAGAACATATGCCACCATATTTCCAACATTTGGGAGCGCATGTGCTACAGCAACAACAGCATTCCTTTGCTATTAAATGCCAAAGGCTGTTTAGTGTTAAATCCAAATAAAACTCAGTAATTTGCAGTGGTTTTCATTCAAGAAGAGCCATGTGACATTGAAAAATGTTACATGTCATTTTTAAACACTGTAAGAAGAAAATTTTATTTCACTATAGGCCACTAATGACTGGGCTAAGTTCAAAGCTAGCTCAGCTTGCTCAGGGCCACAGCCAGTTGGATTTGAAAGTCATTAGGGTTGCAGACACAACACCCTCCCTGGAAAACCCACTGAGGTCTCTGAACACTTCCATCCCGAGCAGGGATCGCCCTTGCTGCAGGTGTGCACCTGCTGCCTCTTGTCCTCTTGCTGCGCACATACCTGGGAAAGGTCACCTCCTTCCTCTACAGCCCTCCATAAGAAAGCTGAAGAATGCACTGCGGTCCCACCCTGTACTATAATCTCCCTTCTCCCTGAGCATACCCAGCTCACTGGGCCTCTCCTCATGCACCAGTGCTGCAGCCCCCAACCACTCAATAGCCACAGAACTCCTTGGTAACTGAGGCTGGGAGGGATCTCTCCTCTCCCATATAGTCTTTCCATAGAAAAACTTTCAAATGCCTTAATTTTGGCAATTATACAATGGCAAGAATTTTGAAGCCTTCAGGCAGCATCTGGGAATCACCCTTCCTCTCTTTGGGGAAATTCACTATTAGTTCTTAAATACTACCCCAAAGGCTGAATTTATACGTCCAATCCTCCCAGGCACATGGCAGCACTAAGAAATGTGCAGGACAGAAAAATGTTCACAAAGTATCAACACATACATGGCACCTGCCGGAGTCTGCTGACAGTCTGAAACAGTATTTGCATACTATGAAGGGCCTACCTGATTTCAGGGCTTTGCTAAAATCAATCTGTAAGGATGGCACTTTAAATACCAGTGTAACTAATTATTTATAGCTGGTATCAACAGTTATAGCAAACTCATGTTAACTAATCCTCCAAAAAAACTCTCCAGGTGACAAAAACCACAAAGATTTGGTACTTATATGTACTGAAAAACAGAAACCTAAAAGCCACTCATTTCCTTCCTGACAAATTTTACAGTGCAGTTAAGCTTTGGTACTACAAAGGAAAAAGAGCAGCACAATCAAAATAAATTCTAATCATCAATTATACATAGAGCATTCTGCATTGGATTCAAACCTCTCACTTGTTTACTGTGGGAGTTTCTTTTCCTTTTCCCTCTCCTTTCTGTGCTTAATCTGGAAGATTTTCATTAGTAAAACATGAATTTTTTATATTCCATTTTCTGCATTCTTCTCTTATGTTTTAGTTTCTCATCATTTAAGACAAGAGCAGTATCTACAATCACCCTACAGCTTTTTCAACCCTCACAGAATAGGTTACAAGCAACACATTCATTATCATCATCCAGATAATTAGAATGTCTGTCTGTAAATATAAAAGCAGAAATGTTACCTCAAAAGAGCAGTCTCTAAGGAGGGGAAACTTCAGAGTTCATGGGATTTGACACTAAGCTCATATTTTACTAAGCATATATGAAAATCATTTTCAGAACTTATTTTTATAGAATTCACATGGTGTAGAGTGCACTTATAGAAAAGCTGTTCTGGAAGCCTTTTGTCTGAAAATGCCCCCTTTGGAAAAAGCTCTTGGATTGCTTTGGATGCAGTGATGTTATTAAAAAAACAAAACCTGAGAATGTCAGGAAGCAAAAAGTTAATATATAATTAAATTACTTAAACACAATGTAGGATTTTTTGGGGGGAGTAAACCAAGCCATTTTCAGGTAAATTTTCTCACAGCCACAAGAGATTAGAGATCCAGGAGCTGAATCAAGACTCACGACTTGATGCTGCACTACACTTGCAAAGGCAAAGCAGGTATCACACACCTCATGCAGGTGCTGTATCCTCTGCAGGGAAACTGAAGCCCAGCACAGAGAAGGGAGCAGGAAACCACACTAAGGTCTGAACAGGCCAAAGTCCTTGACGTAAGGTCAGTATTTCTGAAATATTGACCTCGCTGCAAATCTTCACTCCCACATAGTTTTTAAGATGCAAACATTCACATCACTGACAATCCAAAGTACTTACTGTCAGCATTATCACGACTATTAACATGAAATGTATTTGATTTTATAAAGGCACTGTACAGACAGAATCTTAATTGATTAAACTGCAATTGCAATTGTCATCCCCAGTTAGTTACAGCAGTATCACAGTGGTTAACCCAATGTTAACAACCCAGCTTGATAAGGGCAGATATGGTACTGAAGTGGCTCAGCCAATTTCACACTGCTATAGGAACAGTAGGTCAGCTCAGAGCTTCTCAGAGGAGTTCAATTGTGCTCAATTTGTAGAGGAAACAGACTGGAGAAACTCATGACACCAAGTTTAAGAGGGTGAATTATTTAGAAACCCTTTCCATTTTTCTGGGAATACTGCAAAAGGGAGGATTCATTCTGTTCCCCATCTAACAGAGGAACACACGTTTCTACAGCATCTGACCAAGACAATGGATAAAGGCCAGTTAACTTCAATATTGCAAAATCAAATCCTTAATTCATCAGCTTGCCAACTTACCAAACCTCAGCTGCCTGTGATGTCTACACAGATGAAAGCAGACAGATAAGTAAATGCAAAGAAGTGAAACTATTTGCCTGTAGATGAGAGATTGTAGAAGATTTTATTCATCCTTCTTGATTTTTCCTATTACTTAACCACCGAGACATAAATTAACGTTTGACTCTGCTGCTTCACGCAACTTATCTGTAGCATGAAAGTCCAACTCCCAGTTTCCACCCCAAAGATCAGCTCTGAAGTCTGTCAGAAAATAATATGCCTCTGTCTGATCTTTACTTGCCTGAGCACCACCTGACTTCAAGCTCTTTTCTTGCTTTTTTTTAGAAAAGTCTGAAAAGGTTTTGACATCATCACAATCATGAAATGAGAAATGCTGATCCCCCCCCAAATAAAAAAACAAGCTGAGTTTTGCCAAGTAAAACAGAGACACTCCTATTGGCATGTTTTTAAAATTGACTATTCAGCATGTAAATCTGCATCTCATAGACTAAATGTTTGACCTAAGCATCAACACACACAGATTCTTTGCCTTGCAAGGTAACCCACTTCATTTTTTTTTTTTTGGCTGGCTTCCTGCCACTAGTAAATACCTTTTCTAATTTAAGTGAAAAATTTAACAACCCTGTGTGCTTCCACAGGAAAACACCAAAAAGCACTCAGGATTTTCCACCACTGACCATTGGCAGTACTTCTGAAAACAAATTAGTAAACAAACTTATCTTTTACATGCCCGAACAAAAATACAATAACCTCAAACCCTCCCAAGCATCTGATTTTCAGCTACCATTTAAATTCAGACTGGGCACAGCTGAAGTGCCAGAAATGAACGTCACATCTGGGCATCCTGACTGGCAATGGCATTCGTACCACGTTGTATGGGCTCAGACTTTGGGGTATGTTTTGGAGTACTGGAACAGCTTCACAGTCTTGCACACGTGGGGTGTACTTAAAGCAGAAACTCTAAGCTCCTCTTGGTTTTTCGCAGGAAATGCCCCAATGAACTTAAGATGTTAAAAAAGAACCCCTGATTTCTCCAAACTGCTTGACAAGGACAGCAGCGTGTGCCCATATATTTTTGTATGCTTATTCCCATAACCCCCACATCTTTTGCATGGATATGTATATTGACTGTCAATGGTACTTTGTTAAAATGATTATTGCACACAGCACAGCCAACTTTTAAATGTAAATTGTATGCAAATATATGCAATACCATCTTTAATGCAGATGTAGCAAAAAGTATTAAGATGTGTAGGGCCTAATTAGGTCCTACATCAAAAACTACATATAAAAACTTGACTCCAAAGTCTCAGCAAAATAAATGTGAGCTAGAAATCCCAGTGTACACTCCTAGGGAAGCAAGGGGAGTAACGCTTTCCCTGCGACTTCTGAAAGCTGAAGAAGGCAATGTACTCAAATGAACAATTTGTCTGTTTTTTCTTCAGACAAAGCATTTTCTTTTTAAGCAAGATGCAGCTATAGTGGCATGGCTTTTTCATTCTCTTCTATCTCCTAGTATTTAAAATTATTAAAGAAAGCATTCATTTCTTATCTAGACTGTATATGAAAATCAGGAGTAGGGACACAAAAATTCCTGGGCAATATAAGCCTCAGCCTAAATAAAGAAAAAAAAAAAAAAAAAAACCAAAAACCAAAACACCACAGCTTATTTTTTCTAAGCCAGGGGCTGCTCAGCACTGGCCCTGCCAGTGGGACTTTGATTACTGAATTCATTGGAATAGAAAAGCATTTGCACACAGCAAACTCCAGAGACAATAATCAGCCTCAGGGACTTGCATTATTAATATACTGAAATAAATGAGGCAGTTGACAGGCACTGATCAGGTGTATAGCACTGACTGGGATTTCCCCCACATATGAACACTTCCTGGCTTTTCAACACTTCTGTTCCTAAAAAGAGAGGGCACTTTTTGGGGTGTGACTGGTGAATTCCACAGAGGGCAAGGACTGCACAGAGCCTGTATATGTGGATTTCAAAGAGAAAGGAAACCCATCCTGCACCACATAAAAATGAAAGCCAGTGAAGACAGACGTATTTCAAGAAGGGTACAGGTGAGTGCTCTCTCCAGCTGAAGACAGGTCTAGCATCAGAGACCAGAGAAAAATCTCACTACAACCCCTTTCCTGAAAGGAAGCAAGTTCCAACTCCAGTTGCTCATGAGCAGCAATGGAAAAGTAATAAGACCCACTCCATCCTCCAGAGGTACTTGGAAAAAAGGGCATATGACTCCAGTAAATGCACATCCCCTTTTAAGGAAAGAGCAAATTCCCTTCCTGCACCAGCATGTACAAACCTGGAGATATTCCTTGGCCAACTACAAGCCAGAAGTTCTCATCCGTTTTCTCCACTCTACTGTCTCCTCTTTTCTAACACACAGTTGGAATTCTCCTTTAGCTGAGCGGCTTGGAGGCATCTCCCAACCCCACCCCACAGCTACCCACAACTGTGCCTTTTCCCAAGTCACAGAATGGGGCTGCCATAATTTAGATATTCAAGTGGATTATAAATCTGCAGAAAACTCTATGCTGCTTGCTTCATATCTCTAGTGGCAGCCCAATTTCTTTGAGGAAAGATGCTGCAAATTATTCACTGTGAAATATAAAGCTTGCTTTTCATTTTAATTTTGTTCCATTTCTATCTCTGAATTTCCTTTATAGCTATTTTTCCAGCATTATAAGAAAAAAATCCAATGCACCACGTCAGCCCAGTCCAAGCCAGACATAACATCCTGCGTACGCTGCCCAGGGTATTATAAAAAATGCCTTTCATTTCTCTCCCCCAGCCATCGTTGCAAGGCCTGTTCCCCTCTGCTGCCCATGAGCCAGCAGTGCTTTCCAGCAGGCTGCACACTGGAATTCCTGGGCTCTCACATTCCTACAGAACAGACACAGCTTACTGATCTCGGAGTAGGACGGACTCAGCAACTGTATTCCTTCCATCTACCGAAAAAATACAGGGTAGAGGCCTGAACTGGCCACAGTTCCATTTTTTTCCAGCTTTAAAAGATACCAGCAAACCCTCTCCAAATCCTGTCTAGGCATTGCATCAGCAGCAGGGGAGGCAGGCAGCTCCCTGCTACGCACCATGCCACGGGATGAGAGCAGATCTGGGGAGGCTGCAATTACGAGATGCCGAGGAACGACACTAAGGGTATAAAGGAAAGCAAAGCCGGCCAAACCCTCATTTCCCAGCACTGACAGAGGAAAGGAGGAAGCAGAGCAGCTTCAGAGAGCAGATCTTGAGGACAGTGGCACCTTCCAGAGCAGGCACCGCAGCCACCCGGGCTCTCTGCTGCCTTTGTGCAGATGATTTGCCATTCCCGCATTCTTGCCGGCACTGCAGCACTGTTTTGAGCCTCCTATTTGAATTAACCAGGCCCAGAGGATAAAACTTTCAAATTAAACACATTCCTACAGGATTTCAGGCTCATTGTGTATGCACCAAGGAAACATAACATCCTAAAAATAATACGTATACAGAAAGAAAGCACATTTTGCAGGCATATTAAAGTGGAATATGAATTATAAGCAAGCTCATGGGAGAAGACATCAGATTTCATGCAAAAAGGATCTTTTGTAAATAACGTAGCATCATTCTTTGTAAGCTATCACAATTATCATCAGCCATTTAATTTAGCTCACCAATGCCTCTTATCATTGCTGAAATTGTCCACTCTCCCCCTCCTGAATTGTAAAGCCCCAGATTTTAGAGTTCAAGCTAACAGCTGCATAGATTACTAATCAGAGCTAGAACCCAATTCATATTCGTTTCAGTAGACACATATCGAAACAGCAAACATGAAATAGCATCTCACCAAGCTGCCATCATTAGGGTACAATATTCAGAAAACATTAAAGCTTTTGCGTAAGAGTTAATTGGTGTCAATGCTCTAAGTTTGTGTGTACCGAAGTGTGCTGAAATCTTAACACCGAAGAACTTATCACATTAAAAATATTCAAATAATATACTATTGCTCAGTAAAGATTCTGGAAATGTCGATAAAGGCAACATCCGTTTAGTTTAGAATATTAAAGCAAAAACTTTAGCATTATTTTTGTGGGGTTTAGCCTTTTAGACACAGATTCACAGGGTCCTGGTATCTCAGATTACTAAATATGACAGAATATTTAAGGGCTTTGCACATTAAGCCCAATGAAAAATTCAAAATCCCTCACTGGAATTAGTAATTTAGCCTCAAGCTAATCAGAGATGTTATTCCAGTAGAACCAAAGTCTTCCAGTTGGCCCTCAGTTTAATTTCACTGATAATAAAAAATACTAATTCAAGTCAGTTTGCTTTGTTATAGTCCCCTTACAAGCCAGCTGAAGCTGGTACAGAGAAACTACAATCCGAAAAATAAAAAAAAAAAAAAAAAATTGAACATCTGAGAAGCACTTATTCCTGTTCTCTCTTATATTAATTTATGACTAGCTTTAAACTCAAGTTTGGAACTAATCAGAAGACAACGAATGGGAGGCTCTTAGTGGTTGCAGCGCTCATTAGAAGACTTAAGGCTTCTTCTCCCAGCTGTGACAAGACAAACTTGCTCTTACAAGTCACCCCTCCAGCAAGAGTTAGTCAGGAGCTCAAGCTTAGGCAATTACACCAGTGGTCTAATTTTCAGAAGCATCAGTCAACTTGGGCTACACAAGCAAATCCTCAGAAAATGGAAAATTCAGATTGCTTTTGGTGAACGCTTCAGCTGTCCCTCCCTACATTCTGAAGGTATCAAAATGCATCACACTATGTACAACAAACATTCTTATGCTACAACAAATAACAGCTATAAAGTAAAATAAATAAATGCAAAATTATAATGTCAATAGGTGAGAAATGGTGTTGATTCCATTCCCATCAAATGTACCCAACCTTTTCTAAAGGTCATTGTTTCATCCAACCTGTGTTTGAAGGGCTTCATGAGGAGTGCCCTGCTTTGGGCCACAGCTCTTTCATCCGAGTCAGTGTCCCTTGAGACTCAGAGCTACCTGTGCCAGGGACTTCGGGGGTGCGGCCTAAAATAAACCCAAGTTATGCATTTCAGGCAGCAGAAGGATGAGACACATGAAAAGTACATTAATACATCAACAGTACACTAGGGAGAGGAAAAAACCAACCTACAAGAGACATCTGGGCAGAAGTTGGTTTTTGAATGGTACTTCCAGCCCCAGTGTTGGGAGTTAGGATTTTTCCTTTTGTTTCCTTCTCTCATGGAATTTTGTCCCATCTGTTGCTAAGAAAGAATAACGACCAGTACTTAAGACGGACAAAAGAAATGCCAAGGTATGGGAAGGGTGTAGTGCAGCTGGCCACTCTCTTACCTGGGGGCGTTTTCTCTTTGGAAGGGCAAAGATACCACGAGGTTTTGGCCAGGGAGGAGTGAGGAGCTGGGCTCAGCTCCTCTCACACTCTCGTTCTCAGCACTGGAGGGGAGACAGGCTGCGGTTGCTGTGGGGAGAATTCGCCACCACCGCGGGGTTCTGTCTCCTGCTGCCTTCTCCTACTGTGAGTGAAGCTCTGCTTGTGGCAGCAGCCATTGCACCGGAGCCTTATTAACACCCTACCTCACTGGAAAGGACCCTCGCCATCTACTCGGGTGCCTCAGGGGAACACCCGGGACCCTGAGCCCACTTCCCGTCCGAGGAAGCCTCTCCCGGCGGTGTTTGGGAGCCGGGCTGCCCCTGCCCCAGCCCTGCTGTTTCCCTGCCACTGCTCCGGGTTTTTTGCTACACTGTAACCCCGCACGCCCTGCTTGCCGGGACACCCCGCGGATCCTGCTACAGCTGCGGACTTTCTGATACATTTCGTTTGCTACTCGGGAGTCTGCTCGTCCCTGCTATGCCAGCCGCCGCTCCGAGGCTCCTGCTGCAGCCCGTTTCGCCATCCAGCCCGCCCGCCATTACCGCGTGAGGGAGACGCGGCCGAACTCTCGCCACAGCGCCCCCTGCAGGCGCGGGAACCATCGCCCCCGCCCTGCCCGGCCGGGCCCACCAGCGCCCCTGGCGGCCGTGGGCGGAACTGCACCAGGGGAAGGGCCCGCGGCCGAGCGAGGCCGGCGCTGGGTTCTGGGGCCGCTCCTTGGCGCTGCTGGCGGCGGTGTTTGTTTGCCTTGGTATACATACACATACCAGCAAAGAACTGTTACTCATCTTTCCCATATCTTTGCCTGAAAGCCCCTTAATCTCAAAGTTGAAATAACTCGGAGGGAAGGGGGTCATAGCCTCCATTCCAAGGGAGGTTCCTGCCTTCCTCGGCGGACACCTGTCTTTCAAACCAAGACACTCAGCTAATCGGCAGGAACAGAGAGTGAAAGATGCAAACCCTTTACAGAGACCCAAAATTCACACTCAGCTGTATCCACTGAAGTATCATCTGTACACACTGGAGCTCTACATGTGTGAATAAAGTCTCTCTAACCACAGTTAATGATCAACATTTTTGTCTCTCTCTCAAGAATTATAATATTTTTTCCAGAAGTTTAAACCTGGGTATTGGGTTGATTTGACTGGTTTTAAGCCTTGGCCAGAAGAACCACTTCTGCACTGACACATAACTACAGGAAGAGAATTATTATCTGACTAGCTGCTTCCAAATTTTTCTTTTTACCAGTATCTCCCTGCCCCCCTCTCCCCCCCCAAAAGATAGATAAAATAGATGTTTGGAGTCTGAGAGCCTGTGAGGTACCTGAAACAGTCTCATACCCAAGACTAAATATTAACTAAAGATGTGATTAGGGAAACATATACCTCTAATTCTAGAATTCACACAATGATATCTACAATGCTTCCTATCTTAAAAATCATGCATAACCCTTTATAAACTAGCAAAAATAAGAAACGAAAAATAATCTAAAGCAAACACTATAGCAACACCCAAGAGTCAAATACAACAGCAGACACTTTTAGCTATTCTTCATCTAGAGCATGGCAACACTGAATCTGTGAATAGGCACCAGAAGCACGTACAACACTCTGCCTCTCATAAACCTTGGCCTAACAAGATCCCATTCTCTCACAGAGCTCGATGCCCCTGATATCAAAGCAAAATCACTGCCTCCTATGGCACTATCTGCACGGAGGACTCAGCCATGCAGTGCCTCACTCTGCCCCCAAAGTCTGGGAAAACACAATTCCAGCAGCGCCTGGCATTGCCTAACATGACAGCTTTTCTACCAGCAGCTGTAATTAACTGTGGGACAAGACAGGGATACAGCAGAATACACAAGTCACGTGGAAGGACATTTCTAAAGCCTTACAGGTGAGCTCTAGCGACCAGCCATTGTACACAAACAAATCCAAGCCACAGTCAGTGTGATGTGAGCCTGCAAGCAAAGCCTTGATTTAGTCCTTTTAGATCGAAGCCCTGAACACAATTTGCATGCACTAAAAATACATATAAAACCCTGAGGCCAGAAACGCTCAGTCTTTGCAGACAGACCTCGTAGCCATCTGATCTGAGTTACTGATGGACCGGTGCAGAAAGGGACACAAAACTGATACAAAAGAGGTTTGTGCAAACCAAGTCAATCTGAGCTGCTGCGAAGGCATCACACCCCAGTCCTTCCTCCAGAAATAAGGAACCTGTGTAGCACAAGATGCTGCACTACTCTAGCTGTGGCTCAAAGGCAGCCCATTGCACTGATTTGTCAGGAATACATTGTTTAAACATCCCCACCCTTACTGTGCACCATCTGCATGAAATCCAGCATTTTCTTGATGTTCTCACTGAAAGGGACTTGTCCATGCGTACGTGTACGTGCGTGTGCATGCTTGTGTTTATGCACAATCCCAGAGGAGATGCACGGATTTGGAGGGTGGGGCAGCAGGGAGAGTTTCAACTGCATAGTGTTACACAACCATACTGCCAACGTTTCATTTTATTTTTAACCCAAGGATCAAGAATCATCACATGCCAGTTAAAACCCATAACTTACGGATAGCTTTAAGGACATACTAGAATACATGAACACTAATGGCAATCACATAGATGAGCTTGAATATATACACATCACAGACTAGAGATCCTGAATAGTAATTCAATTACCTTTCTTAAAGGCAAATCTTTAATTCTTACAGTTTGAGTAAATAGCTGGAGCAATAGTAAAGCTGAAAAGCTTTAATTCTGTCTATAATTTAAGGCAGATTTTGGACCAATGTCATGAGTCCACATTGCAGCTCTGCCACCACAAAACAGACCTTAATAGCTACCTGCTCAAGAAACACACTCTACATCTTGACAGAGAATTTTTCAGCTCCCAAGGACACAACTCGGGGTTGTTTCTGTCTTCCCAGCCGTACAGGCAGTTTCTATCGTCCCAATCATACAAAACTGTGAACATAACATAACCACACTCTTCCTCGACAATGTCCTTTAGTCCTAAAATAAAAGTGCTGCAGTGAAAAGGGAAAAACAGAAAAGGGAAATAATAATAACTACAAAAAACCCAATAACAACAACAAAAAAGACCAAGCAACAAAGATAAAAAACACACCCAAAAAACCCAACAAAGAAACCTCAAAACAAACAAACAAATACACACACACAAAAAACGAAGCTAAAGCATTTCTTTGGCATTTTTGCTTCCTGGCAAGAAAGATACTCAAGTAAGCCAAAAGGAGCATCTGGATTTGAAGTCAATATTGCACCAGAACATATGAAAACACCAATGCAGAAAAGTACAATGCCTAGATTACTAGAGGAAAATGATTATTTATGGGGTACAATAGCAAGGAAAGTTTTTGTTTTTCTTTATTCTCCAGTGCTTAGTGAGTTCTGTTGGCAGCTTCCCCTCAGTCTCTCCCCGTAAGCTTGCCTGCATACTTATTGCATCTGCTTCTCATTTAATGACCATTGTTTTGGTCTGTCAGAAGAACTACGACAAGTATCCAAATCTGCAAGATTAGGCAAATATTTTGACAATGCTGTGCGTCTCATTTTCTTGGAGAGAAAGAATAAAGAGGATTTTCACTTTTCACATAACTTCACTGGAGCTCTTAATCAAAATGCTACAGAGAATCAAATAGCAGATTGAACATACTTCTAGTGACAAAATAAAGCATGCCATTTTGTTTCCGAGAGCTTGCCAATTCCCTGCACATTGCTATCACAAGAACTCAAACACAGGACTTTAAAATATCATTCACATCACATGGCAGCTGTTTCTAAGCTGAGAAACCAACAGAGCCAGGGAGCAGCAAATGACAACTAAATGGTAATGTGGTCTATCAGGAGGCTCTGGGGGGGAAGGAAAAAAAAAATGAAAGAAAGAAAGAAAAAAAACCCCAAAAATAAAAAAGCTGGTACCAACCCTAGGCTTTTACCCTGGGAGTGCTGGTTGTTCTCTCTGTTGAGGTTTTTGTTTGACTCACTGCAATAGCAAATATTCATAAAATGTAAATTCACATCCACATGCTAGACTTCAAGTCTCATGTCAACGCTAGTATTCAAACTAGGGCCCTGAATGCATCCTAAAGGTAAATACAACCAGCCCCGACTCAAATCATTATGGACTGTAAATCAGGCCTGGCTCAAGCAGAGCTACACCAATTTATATATATTACTAGAGGATCTGGACTCTAGGAAGTACATTGAGAAGCCAGCAGTAGCAGTTGCTTGGCAGTAAAGAAGGAGAGCTCGCTTAACACTCTCATTGGGAAGCAGGAAAGTGAATGCTCTGAAGAGGGATGAAAACCAGGGCTACAAGTTTTATGAGGAGTTGGTGTCTCACAAATCTTACATTTTGTTCAGCTTTTCGAGGGCTGCTTTACTCAAGTGTCACTCCAAGGCCTAGTTCTTCTGGAGCTCTGAGTTTAGGCCAGCTGCAAGGCAGTCAACAAGTTAAACATCCGAAATGGCAAATAAAGATACTTCCTCTGTGCTGCTGCCTCTGACAGGCCACTTGCTATGCTGTCAGGGAAAAGAAACCACTTAGGACAAGGTGACCTAGTGGCCTCTGTAAGAAACATCCCATTAAGCACCCAAACACACGAGGAAATTTGTTAAGCTATGAACTTGCTTCTACTTGCAGTTCAAAGAGCTCATCTGGGGAATCAAAAGACAAGCAGAAGAGGCCTTTTTCTCATAGAATTTCAGAACCACCTCTGTTCATCTTGGAAATCCTTCTACTCTGCTTCTGGCAGAGAAAGAATTATTTACCGTAAGGAGATGGCTTAGTTTGGTACTTCCCACATTTTCTGAATCAACTGACAACTATTTTAGACATATATGAAAAAACCTTTCCTCTGAACACTTCAGAGCCAGCCAAGAATATATACAAGAATACACACAACTTCCTTTTGCACCTCTTTTACACCTTTCCATCTTCATTACAAGAGAGCTTTTATTTAAAAGAGCCAAGCTTGGCCAAACTCGCCTACCCATGGAAAGCAAAAAAACTCCTTTAGAAAACAATTCCTTTATTCTTCCCATTGGTGGTTGGTATTACCTCAACAGCGGCCTGGGAAGCACATGCTGACCACCACAGCTGGCAGCCAGAACTGCTGGCTCCAGAAAGTGTCTGGTGCAAGGGCCCAAGTGAGGACAAAAATGATCCTCTCAGTCAATCACTGTCATCACACATGACAAGCCAGTTGGCCACTGGTTCCATCAGCCACACTTTGACCACATCTCTGTGGAATAGTCAGGTCAAGAAAGACTGTTTTGATATTTAGAAACAATTTCTGCACCAAGTGTGTGATATGCCAGGCTCTGAGACGTTGGAATTCGCAGGACTTGGGATAAATCTGCATCAACCATTAACATCTATGCACAGAACCCACAGTCTTCTGACCAACTACCAGAACCTTAAAACTTCAGACAAGGTTTATGTGTTCAGGCAGTCTGTGGAGCCAGGACTGCTGGAGCAGCTGGAAAGGGTCCAACCCTTATTTCCCCCTTCCTTTGTGCCCAGCACAGCTACGACAACCTCTCAAACACAGAGAGCCCTGAGTTTCAGCTTACAGGCTGGGGTGTTTTGCTGTTGGGTTTTTTTTTTTAGGGGGGTGTGTGTGGTGTTTGAGGGTTTTGTCAGTTTGTTTTTAAAAGGAGGACAGATGTTCTTTGGGTTTATTTGCACCTTCCGCTCTTATTCAGTGATACTTTTGTCACAGTGACAGGTCAAATGAGCAGATGTAGTAGTGGAGCTCCCTTTCCTATTTTTCCTTAACTTTTACTGATACCACTGAGTCACTGCAATGCAAGACCAGAAAAGTCAGAGATGATTCAGTCTCAGATTTGGCTCCTGTTCTCTTTCACACCGTGCCCTTCTGCTACCATAACACAAACTGAATGATTAAAACAAAAAGGCTGACCTCTTCCAGTATAAACACTCCTTCTGTTTGGCCAGCTTCCCTGCAAAACAATTTTTTCTCTGATTTCACGGAATCTTGCATCACCATCATGCCTGTCTTTTAACTGCATTTGTCTCTTATCTGTCCATCTCCATTGTTTTTCTGCACAGGATTTTAACGATTTCTTCAAAGAACACTGGGAAGCGTAACAATCTTTCCCTTCCTTTCAATTTGACACATGCCTAGTGTCACCCTCTTTTTCTACCAAAGATAAAGGATACATTCAACTTTTTTTCTTCCTCCAATACATCTGTTTTCCTCATGGCAATACTTGATCACTTTATCTTTCTAGTGCCCACTATCTTTCCTTCCTGTCTACTCTATTCCTTCATTTTCTCTTTTGACTCTGATCCAAGACAAACCAAGCCTTAATCTTTTCCATCGTAGAAATACTGACCTAACTCACTATTATCACCTCAATGCTCACAGATTTTTATTGCCAAGAACTCTTGCCCTCATGCACTTAAGGAACTGCAAAATCCTCTGTCACATGGACCAAGCCTGGAATCAGTGCAGACTCCGATCCACAATTCAGAATCAATACTTTGCAGTTCCTCTCCTCAACCTGTCAGCCACCTTCAGTGTAGCCAAGTGTGCTGCTTATCTTTCAATAACATCCTTCCTTCAGCTCCTAAGTTTGGGTTTTACTCATGCATCTTATTTCTTCAACACTCATTTGCATTCTCTTGGAAATCTCCCATCTTTCCATGGGCTTACACAGCACTGCTCATTTCATTCACAACATATATTTAGCCACCAGCTCTACCAATTTCTTAACACCATCTCCATCCATCCTACTCTCTCTGCTTATGGCTGCATTGCCACAAATTCATCTCTCACCATCTCCCTTTCCAAGCTGTTCCCATTGCCTCTTACATAGTTCACTACAGACAAACACCGGGCTCCTATCTCACACTGCCAACGGTAACACGGCATCTTATTTCACTTACCCTGGATTTAGTGTATTAGTAAGGCCCTGGGCCTAAATCCTGTGAGTATCTACTTATGGCTTCATCAAGAAGCTGTCTCTTAGTAGTGAACAAGGGTTTTTCACAAGTCAGAAAGCAGAGCCCCTGGCAGCTCAGCTGCCTGCAGCTGTACACAACATGCTCAGAATTGGTTACATGAGCAGGAAAAAGCTACAAAATTCAAACCAAATAGGGCTAAAGAAATTCTTAAAAATGCAGTAAAGTCAGTAGCATTGAGGAGACCTCTAAACCATAGCACCTTGTAAGTGAAATTTCAGCCACATCCAATCAACATTTTGTCAATAGGCCTCAAGTTCCATTTTTCATTCTACATCTTCTCTAGCACTTTGACCTGTACCTGACAGCCTGTCTCATCTAGGATAAACAATTTCACCTTCCTAGAAAGAAGCCACTGATTTTTGCTTCCTCCATAATTGTTTTCGTGACTGTGGGTACTCTTCCTGGAGGCCTTCAACCACAGAGGTCTTCCTCCCAGTTTAAATACCAGTAATAACGGGGAGAGGGACAGAAAAGAGGAAGGATTGTCAGATGGCTTTTCAGCAAACTGACTTCAACACTGGGGCATCTCACAAGTAATTTCTACTTTTTTTTCAGGTAACTGTTACACCTCCTTAAACACTCAACATCCCCTCTCTAGGTTTCATCTCAAATTTCCCATTCATTTTTCTCATTTCACTCATGTTCAGGATTAGTGCTTATTAGGTTGGGTTTTTTTTAAACATTATATATTTATGAGTGCACTTTTTCAGAGCACATCTTTAAACACATTACAGAGATGGGTGTTACTATCTTCATGCTAAAAGCAATAAAACTCTAACACAGATTTAAAACCATCACACAAGATGGAGCAAAACCAGCAGCTGACAAACAACGTAGTTGTCCCTGAATTCCCTGATTTCTAACTGATTAACCACTTGGATGCAGAAGCCCCTACTGGCTTACTGTGCATATACAAGTAAATAAATGGTTGCTCATGTTGAATATGGCAAACAGGTTGTAAAATCACGATGCAACTTTTACACTGCGGCACTTCTGTCAAGAGCTCTCCTGGCATTTTGAACTAATTTTACAGTATGACACCAAACGACAGTATAACAAAAACTGTGTTTCTGAGTGTTCCTTTATTCTCAGGCTTCTGGGTAGAGCTGACTATATTCAGATTGTTTCTAACAAAAATGAAGCATGCTATGGACAACAGAATCTTCGAAGCTTTCATTTGTAAAAGGGAAAAAAAAGGTGTTGGAAGCAGTTTCAAAGCATCCATTCCCCAGTTACTTGTTTTTATGACAGGAGAGTACGCAGACTTGGTCAGCCACAGGAAATTATTTGTGTATCTTGGGGGCTGGCAAGGCATGAAGATAGCTCTGTAAAGAATGCTAGACATACATAATGCAGCTCTTGCTGCAGCTTTTATTCCCATGCCTGTCCCGCAGCATGTTATTCTTCTATGGCCAACTTAGAAAATTTCTCCTGATAAAGCTTCTCTTTTCAGTGCCCTACATCTTGTTTCCTATTAAAGGGGATTTTGCCTGAGTGGTTTTAAAGAAACCCTACAGAAGAGCTTCACTTTGGAAACACCACATAGGTGCCCCCATGTTCTCCTGAGTAGCCTTGGAAGCACCAGCATTAAGGAAGTCTGTCCTTATTTAAGTTGACATTTCCACCAAGTATTGATCAGCTTTATTATCTATGACACTAAATGTGCCTGGGAAGAGAGCTAGCAAATTAGGGGACATTCAAGGTACTTTCCTTAAGTAAAAGAGGCACTGTGTAGAGCATTTACCTCACATGTGCTTTCACAGAGTTAGTTTAGAATAGCTTAGCTTCAGATTCTATTTGTCATGTGCTACAATGTTAATCTGTAGTATCACCTGATCATACTGCAACAGGTTCAAATTCTACTCTTTGCTCAACACTTATTTGTATAGGGACTGCACAACACCATCGAGAGATTCTGGCAGACCAAGACATAGTAGTGCTATCCACAGAAAAGCCAGCAAAAAAGTAAAGGTAAAATCTAAAATCCTCTTTACAGCTCTGAGCTATAGGACTTGAGAAGTCCCCGGTGCACTCAACCATTGAAAACTTTTGACAGAAGTAGAATCTGGAAGGATATGTGGAGAGGTGATTGCTATGACAGTTAGTTGGTGTCCTTCCCATCTGAATCTCATTTAGCTGAACTTGAACCTCAGCAAGAACAAAGCAAGTACAACTGAATTCCACACAGGTATCAACACTGAATTTATCAAGCTGCTTGTGTGAGCAACTTCACATCCCAAGTGAGAACAATTCCTGGCACCACCCATGCAAATGTTTCACTCTAAGAACTCCTCATAGATAATTTTTACCATGTGCTACACAGAAATTTTTAATGCAAAAAGCAGGAGCAGATGGTGTACCTAAACCTGACCTCTCCACTGCAGCAAGGAAAAGAAGAAAGCTTGCCCTTGGTGTTGTCCTCACCTCCTCCATGCTGCTCCAGAGAAGGAGAGGATATCTGGCTGGGCTTGGTGTTGCCTGTCGTCTTTACATCACATTCACTGTCAAGATGAAACCAGCATTTCTAAAGCAAACACTTCTCTTTCCAGCAGGATTAATGCTAAGAGGGTTTGACTTTAGGCTGTCTAGTAAGATCCATAAAATATATTCTCCATTTTTAACTTCCCTGTTTCTAAGTCTGTTTCTTAACTTCTCATTTCAAGCACGCTTTAGAGCAAGAGTCAGGGGATGGAACCCTTTCAGTTTTTTAACAGGCATGGAAGGAAAAAATGACCTGGAGATTTCATCTCTGTTTTCCCACTGACCTCTGGCATTTTTTTGGCCAAGTTGCCAAAGCCAAGTTGCTTTGTATGTCAAAGCAAAAGGGGAAAAAAGTAAAGACATTTAAGGCATAGAGCAGTACAGATCACCACAGTTTGGGGCACATACTTACCAGCACACACAGAAATACATATTTAGGAGTACCATCAGGCCAGAAGCGATAAGGGAGAGAAAAATGGACTGATTACACTTCCAAGACACATTAAAAAAAAAAACAAAAACCAAAACAACAAAAAAAACCCCCACCTAAAAAAACCAAAGACCAACATGGACAAAGGACATGCACAGGGAAGACCTATGTTCTCCACCAGGAATGCTTTTATTTTCACACAGTGATGTTAGAAAAGCTACTTTTCTGCCTGCAAAAATCTCCAGCGTATCAAATCCAGGGAGCCAAACCTGCTTGTGGTTATTCTGCTCGAGAGGAAGGAACTGCTCATCTGCACAGCTTCAGAATGTCTCTAGTCCCAGGCTGTGGGCGAGCCTGACGTCAGTCCCAGCGTGAGCCATAAAAATCCCCTTCAACAACCAACACTCTCCTGTGTGGGAAGCCTACAGCATTATTTTAAGCAAGGACCCAAGATTACCCTGGTGCTTTCTTGCAATATTTATCATAGAGCCAGAGGAAATGCACGTGTGTCCATCCCAAACACTTCCACGTGGAGAATGGTACATTCTAAGGGCATGTATACATCAGGCTCCCTAAATCTACTCTAGTGTCACCACTGTTGTCCACTGTCTCAATATAAATGTTTCTGCTATAATAAAGAAATCTTACCTCCACAGTGAAAATAAATGTGGTATTTGTGAAATATTCTGACAGTGGGGGGCCCTTGGGAAAAAATCTTCATTTCTTGTTATAGGCAAGTAAACTCCAGTCCTCTATTAATTCAATTCACAGCCCTGGCATCTATTTTACCCAAACTACTCTGATTTTCTAGAAGTATTTAGATGAGAGATCCTGGAAGAGACTTTTATTTTGCTTTTGCTAAGTGGCCAGAATGCATTTCAAGATACATTAACAGCAGTAACAATAACGCCACCACAATCTCTCCCAGCATTTTCCCTTACAAATGAAGTTGAAACTATGCTTTATTTTCAAACAACAGAAGTCTTTTAAATAACTGTCACTGCACTTGAAAACACCTCCTGGAGGCAGTTAAGCATGAATACAACCCATACACAACACACCTATGATTTAAAAGGAAACTACTACCTGCTTAACTTTTAAATCATAACTCCTTCTTGTAAATTGAAACCCACATTTTATTCTTAGAAACATCCCTAGCATTCCACTTAAAATTTAAAATCTACCCAGCACCGATTAAAATCAGTGCTGAGAAATCAGTGTGTCTGTAAACTCACGCTGGTTTAGAGAAGGGAATTGACACACCACAGTGCAATGAGTTTACTTTAAAAATAGACACTCATCAACTGCTGAGGATTTTCTGAGTCCTCCAGACTAAAGACATTCTAATTTAAAAACAAACAAACAAAAAACCTTAGAGTAAACTTAACTGAGATCCATCTACCTCTCTCATACAGTCCAGCCTACACTTTGATTTCTACCAAAGGAGAAATAAATACAAAAACAATCATACACCTCTTAATTGGAGTTCCCCAACTAGTTTCATAAGTAAATACCAAGAGAAGCCCCAGCTCAACAATATGCTTAACTGGTACTCAATTTTAAACACAAACTTTATAGCACTGTCCTTCATTTCACTATTGAAAACACTTAAATTCGTGCTTAAAACATAAGCACCTACTATAAAGTGCTTTATTTCAACTTGGATTATATACTGGATTTCCTGGCATAAATTCCAAAAGGCTGAAACAGACTTTCACAGGAGCTTGGTAACTCAACAGGCAGATTAAGGTAAGTGCCTGGTAAAACAAGATTTCAAGAAGCTTTGGAAACATCATTTCAAATTATTTTCCCCCAAGTAAGCAAAATCTTCAGGTTTGTGCTGGCAGTGCCCTGGCAGGAGCAGCCCAGATTGGCCGGGACAGCTCGGACCGGGATGAGCCGAGCACACCCCAGGAGCCAGCCCGGTGATGAAGTGTCAGGAATGCGCTGCAGGAGCCCAGCGCGGCGTGGCCGGGACACGGGGCTGGATTCAAACGCTGCTGCGGCTCAGGCGCTGCCGGAGCGCCGTAACCTGGGCAGTGCACCAGGGTGGCTGTGCCACCTAGTGATGCTTGTCATGTACTGTCGGAGCCGAGCGGCAGCGGGGGGAGCCCGGGCACGCACGGCCCGGCTCGAACCCTCCGCTCCAAGCGTCCCTCGCTCGCCCCGCGGCCGCTCGGGGCACTCCCTGACCGGCAGAAAGGGAAAAGGAGCAGGCGGCAGCGCCTTTCCTCCAGCTCCTGCAGCCACAGAAACAGCCCCTGGGCTTCCCAGCCACCGGCAATGTCCCAGGGAACGCACAGGACAGGCTCCATCAACGAGCAAGGCACGACCGCACCAACATCACCAGGGCAGGATCGTCAGCTACTTCAGAACGCGGGTATTATCCCAGCAACTATTTATGACTAGGTTTATTCTCCTTACACACTGAAGAGTTTGTCTTTTACACAAGAGGTAACTACTTTGTTTGAGTAAAAAGATCATAAAATCCTCCAAGCTGCAGGACAGTGCCCATCAAACCCAGCATCTTTGGTAAGAAAACCTTAGCGTGTTCAGTAGTGCCTTTTGTCCAAAGAGATCCTAAATGAGCTTGCTACAAGTAAATGTAGAGCAATAACCCTATCAGGAATGCACAAAACTAACACATAAAATCTGACAAAATCTCTAACTGCACATCTAAATTACAAATCCCTCTGTGGTAAGAATACAGTAGCTCTTTAACATGACACACCATGCCACGGCAATAGAAACTCAGGTACTGCCCAAGCCTTGATGTTCCATAGTTCAAGCAAGAGGTGAAAGTTTCTAGGAAAGCAGACTAAGGTCACAGAAGTCTGAAGAAATTAAGCTAGTGATCACTTAAAATCTAATTAATTGAAAGAAAAGTATTCCAGTGGTATCACACTTGGTAGCTAGGCCGTCCTCTACACAGGCTGCCCACCTGCTTCCCAAATAACAACTTTAAATCATTAGTTCCCAGCTTTTCCCAGCAGCTTGAGAGCTCCCCTATGCAAACACTGACACACCACCTTCATAAACATCTGGCAAAATGACAGATACAGGGATCTTCCTCCGACACAAAGGTAACGGGCAACGAAAAATCAACAAAGCAAGAACAAAATCTCGTTCAGGCACTTCTTGCTTTCTAGATGCTCAGGAGCGCTCCTGGATGCTCTGCCCACCTCCCGTGCCTGCCTGCAGCCCCAGCAGGTCGCTGTGTCTCAGGTAACGGCTGCTCTGACGCAGGGGCTTATCGCACACACCACCCTCCTGTTTGCACAGCTATAAGCTAAGTTTATGTTGGTACAGTTAGTGTTAAGACACTGATAAAAGTCAGCCATTACCCCATATGCTACAATAAAAGTGACAGGCTGGACCATAACCTTTTCACATAAGAACTTGCCAGAGTTTATGACCCATCAGCCAAACAGCAAAACGGCCGTGAGCTGCTGTGATACACATTTTAATACATTCTTAGAAAACCTACATCCCGTTATTAGAAGTGGCAAGAAGAGGATTTTAAAATGGCCTCATTATCACCTAGTGTACACAGAAACTGTTACAGTTTGAACAGCAAAATGAACTCCTTTGTTGAATTACTTCAAACTCTTGACTAGGTGGATTTAAAATAGCACTCGAGTGTATGCCTAGCACCTCTACCTCTTTATTTGCTGCTAAATGAAGACAAAACCAGGCAGCTGAATAGAGCAGTTAGCCCTTATTCCAGGGCTATCAATAGACTGCAATTGATTAAGAGGGGGATGACCAAAATCAGAGACATCCTGTAACACACTAAATTTAGCCACACTAACCCACAGAAGTTTCTTCAAAATGCCAAGGCGCTTGGGAAGCTAAGCTCCCCATCAGGTATCCCAGAGGCACTTGGGGCTCTGAAACCACGGCAGCAAGCGGAACTTTGGAGCCTAAGCTGCTCTGCTGTTTACAGCTTTGTTCCATACTTCCTTTCCACTTCAGCTCGGTAGCAATCCAATTTTTAATTTCAGCTCTGCCTCAATTATGGGCCTTCTTGAAGTTGACCATGACTTCCTAATTGTTTTTTCTGCCCTCAGCTTTCACACACCAATTAGATATGAAATGCTTTCCAGCTGCACCTTCAGTTCACACACAATTAGGGGATGCACAGAAAAGCAGGGCTGCCTGGTGACAGAGACATTTCCTGTGTTAAAACGGTAGGAAATGTGACACATCCTTAAGAGCACAGCTTGACAAAGCACGTAATCCCAGCCTCTCCTACGACAAATGTGAGGACACTGGAGCAAGTTACCTGACTTCTCACTGCTCACTTACAAGAATTATTTGTGGGGGAAGAGGGGGTGGAGAGCATCGAGCTCAGTAACCAATTAAATGACATATCTGAGTTCTGCTAAAGAGAAGGAGAGGTGGAGAAAGGTCACCTCGTTTTCTAAGTGCCCTCACTAAGTCTAAAGGTTTCACTGTGCTAACAGAAAACGGAAAATATAATTACTTACTTGGCAATTGTTTAAAAAAAATCCCAAGCAATTTAAAACATAACTTCTGTCCTTCCTTCAGCATGTGTCCATTCAGAGATCTTTCAAAGGCACTATTTGCGATATGACTGATAAACAAGCATTTCTCTCCAAACTGAAGACTCTTTTAGAAAAACAGATTTCTTACTCAAAATAATGCTTGAAATCCACTACATTTAGCTTTCTCCAGTGAAATTTACTGCATCCACAAAGAAATTAAAGTCCCCATACAAAGGTACAGCATTGCCTCAAGACACAAGTCTTGATGAGGCGGGGAAGAACCAAGAGTAAAACTGTTCCAAAAACATTTCACTCAGGCATTTGTAATTATTCTACAGTTCATTGCAGAAATCAGAACGGATATTCAGGATTATTCAAGATCTCCCTCAAAAGATTTGTATGTAAGTGTTTCTCTCCCCTCACACTTGTCTTTCACAAGACTGAACACAAATCAAATTAGGGCCTCGTGCACAAGTAGGTAAAGGTACTGCTGGTAGGTGTAGTGCTATTTAAAGTATCCATAGCAATCCTCGTTCTTCTTTCTCCCCAGGGAGTGGAGGGCAAAGCCTTCCTGCAGGAGGGGTTATGCTCCCACAAGCACCCAAAGCACACAGTTATCAAGTGCTCATAGCTGCAGCAGGAACTTTAAACCAGCCCCTTCTCTCATCCTTCTGAAACCATTCTAGGTGCATCCTTGAAAAGGCATTGACTTTAATGGTATAAAATTCAACAAGACTTGAAATTAACCTTTTAGTGAATCTTTCACATTCAATGTGAAATAACAGAGCAAGTTGTGATGTGACATTTTTGTAGGTGAAAACATCAAAGGCAGCCCTGCCACAGACTGATCTACCTTTGAACACCCAAGGGTATCTGAGACTGCCAAGTCTCTGTAGACTAGACAGAGAGAAAGAAAAAAGGAAGAGAAAGAGATCTAAGATATTCCACTATTTAAGGTGAAGTCATTTTAACTAGGATTTAATTCAATCTTTTACACTTTGTTACTGCTGGTGGTTTTTTAATACACAGTCAAAAGAGAAGATCAGGATAAAAGGAAAAGAATATTATTTCTGACTGTCAGGCCATAATAAGGCATAAATACATGAAAATTTAACTGGCACCACTTATTCTTTCCTTCCTCTTTAGCATTCATGCCTTAGGAATTTCCTTCTATTGGAGTTATGCAATAAACAAACCCAAAAAAAAAAAAGAAGGAAAAAGAAAAGAGCAGTATCAGCCTTTCAAAGGGCTGCACAAAAGGTAAGTACCTGTCTAATAACACAAACAACTGACTTAATGGACTCTGACTACTCTCGCCCTTTCTCCCAAGTACACACATTAAATGCTCTCCTGGTGTTGAAACTGGGGGCTTGCTGGAGTCAAGTCCCTCTTGAAAGAACTCCTAGTAAGATCCCTCCTGACCCTCCTGTGCTCTGGGCATAACAAGAAATGCCAGCGCAATTTCTGGCTTGCAGCTCCCTCTATGCTGAGAGGACACCTTTGGCACACCTGGCTGTGCCAAGCCCCTGACCCAGAGAGCTGTGACCAGTGAACTCATGAAAAATTCAAACTGTTGTTATCAAAATGGTGCACTGCTGGATCCTACAAGGTTACAAAGCACAGTGAGCGACAGAAAAACAGCCTTTATTCGTAGGGTTCTCCTTCAGAGTGAAGATACCAAACGTGAGACATTATTGAATCAAACCACTCAGCCCAGTCCAGCCTGTACAAGCCATTACGTTTTGGGTGCTGGAGCTGAGCTTTGGCTCTTTGCTTTACAGCAAGGCTTTTCTGCTCCAACTGCAGCAGAAACCAGGTCAGTCAGCTCACAGGGACCCTGGGCTGGTCCTCCTGGCTCTGCTTGAGAGCTACAGCAGAGGAATCTCAGGCCACCAGCATCACCTTCCAGCAATAAAGCCACAAAGAAAACTGTACTTTAAGACAGAAAGGGGTTAAATTTTCCAGGTATGGCACCTGGCTGGGAAATCAGCACCTCTTTCTGCTAACTACTCAAGTGCTTTATTTAAGGAAATGGGCTATGGCAAAAGGCTAGACTAGACCAAGGAAAGAAAGAAAACCAAAATCGCAGCCAAAACAGGTTCAAGAGGAGCTCAGAATATTCACAGGAGACTGTGCAGGCAAAGTAGGAAAGAAGGAAATGTGGCACCCTGCTTCTAAAGCTGAAATTGTTGTATCGAGTTTATTAAACCATACACTCTCTGAGAAGCAGCACACTCCCTAAGGAACAAACGGCAGAGTAGTAGACAGCAAAACCAGGAGCAACCCCAAATTTTGCTTGGGTTTGGGTCACAGACTCTGACTTTCTGAACAGTGGAGGTCTGCACAAGGAAACAACAGTCCACATTTCTCACACCTGACCCAGGACACAGATTGACTGACAACAGAGAGGTCTTCAGAGAGAACAAATTACCTCCACGCCAATATACAAACCCAGCCTCCCAGAGGCAGTAGAACTTGTGTATGACACATACTGATGACATTTTGATAGCTAAGGTTATTGGAGAACATGCCAGAAAGTAGAGGGAGAAGAGAGTAAAGAAAGGAAGACTTGCTGCTGCTTTCAAATTAATAACAACTTCTTCATAAAGAATAATCCCAGCTCAGCTGAGCCTGAACTGCCCTCACAAACCAGTGTGTTACACAGCCTGCGAGGAGCCTCGACCAGAAGGAAATCTCTCACCTCCTTCCAGAGCAATGTGAAATGAAGTGAACCACTTGAAAAAGTCAAGAATTCTTAAATGGCCTCTTTTCTGAATCAGCTTGAATCTATTTGAACTTATCTTCAAAAAGATCCTGAGATCTCACGTAATGGGGAAAATTATATATATGATACAATTTCTCATGGCTCTTTCACAGTCACTAAGAGACAGTGGAAGAAAGACAACTTGGAAGCGAGCTGAGATATAAAGCCTTAGATGAAGTTGCTAATTCTCACCCAGCTTCCTCCCACACATTGTGGTATCTTGACCTTGATTTCATCTCTATCAATGATAACTTCAATGCAGCAAAGATTTTTCTGATGATCATTTTATCCTCAGAGTCTGTGATGACACAGTAGAGGTATGATATGGTTTCATGCATTAAAAAGCTGAACAGTTTAGGATCAAAACTGTCAGTTTTTATCCTACTTGAACACAGAATCGTGACATTTTGAAAAAAAATTTCATTTGAAATGCTCACTGATGCACCAGTGAAGCTCTCAAAATCATCTTAACAGCACGAGCTAGGTGTTGACTAGGTCAATTGAAGCAAAACCAACAAACTTCCAGCAGCAGAGCACAGACTCCTGTTTTCACCAAACCTCCTGAATCACACACTGAAACACCAGCCATCCTACCATCTGCATTAGTTCTTTTTATTGCACAACAACTGGAATTGCAACTTACTCTTATCTGCTCCTCTAAACTGCTTTTTCAGCTTTCCTCTTTGGAGGAAGAGCTACTACAGAAAAAAAGCAAACTTGCCAAAACATAGCAAATATAGGACTTTATCACTCAAGCTGCATTTCCAATGAGTCAAAAATTTAGTATCATAGCACACGACAATGTCAACAACTTACCAGCACAGGACGATATGATCAAGGATGGAATTTTTCTTTATGCCCTCTTATCTCTTCTTATCACTCTCTGAAGAAGGGCTGTTAAGTTTTTATGTAGCTGCATTGCTAAAATCTAAGAGAAAGGAGAAGGAGAGGCCTGGCCGTGGCCCAGAGCTGAGTTTCTGAGGGCTCCCCCAGCCCTTGGGCAGAGCCTCAGGTGAGGCCCCAGGTGAGGCTGGTCAGGGCCATCAGTGCAATCAGGGCCCTAACGAGCATCAGCTGGCATCAAATCATGGCGGAGACAAACACCAGGGATCGGTTCCTGGAGTGGTGCTTAAACAGAAACTTCTGCAACATGACACTGAATGCATGCAAGTTGCTACTGTACTTGTTCCAGAAAGCAGAAAAAAAGACTAAAATAAGGCCCGTGAAAGCATAAACCAGCTTCCTTGATACTTATCAAGTATCTTTCTAACTTATTTTGAAATAAAGAAAAAAAAATTTAAAAATGAAAATAGCAAAGATATGAGGATTATATCAGCCACTGTTTTGGAAAAAAAAAAAAGCATTGTGGGTTGCAAGGGGGAACACAGAAATGAAGGCTTCTCTGATGCATTTGGGTATCAGGAATGTGAATGTGTGATTAGACAGTGCTGTACTGTCAAGCATCACTCCTGCACTCCTAAAAGCCTGATGTCTGAAGATACAAACGAGTGCACACTAACAAAATATTTTATTGATGCCTTCTACCCCATTACTTCTGTGACAGTCCCCAGGGTCGCTGCTCAGAGCCAGACTGACACAATGACACACAGGAAAACACAGGCCCAGCAAAACCCTTTATAGGCTAGGCCTCAATCCTAGGAATACAAATTGTGGGCAGGCATTGATAGAGGGTGTTGCTGCTCTTCTTGGAGCCACACCTTTTTCAGCAATTTAACAGGAGGCACAGCAGCCAGGGAAATGACTCTTGCTGCCTGCAGATTAAAACTCTGCCTCTAGTGCTGTGGGGATGTTATGGCTCTGCCTAAATTTCTGAAGTAACTGGTGATTTGGAATTACCAAAGACTGACTTGGCAATGGACTGGGTTAATAGAAACTTTTTCAGAAATCTTTCCCATTTCTCAAAATTGGGCTATTGCAGGAGCTTCTTGAGGGCGTGTGGGCTTCAATGACCAAATAATTTAGTGGGAAGAGAGGGACGAAGCAATAAAAACAGATAGTGCAGGGATATTCCACTGTAGAAAGAGAAGGAATTTTCACATGCCCATAGCAGTTACACTCAGAGTAGGTTCTACTGATGAACCTGCTTTTTCTATTGCAGGCCAGAGATTGCAGCACAAAATACTGGAATAGTTATTTTAACTTTCTGGTTTTCACTGCTGGAGACACTAACCTGACAAAGCACAACAGTTCAGAACATACTGTGGCCTAAGATACATTTCTTTCTGCAAGTGTTTCTGAAGATACAACGAACTGACTAATAACCAGTAGATTGTTTAAACTGTGATAACAATAAACCACTCCAAAAAAAGGGAAGTTACCAAATGTTCAAACTTCTGAGTGGGACAGTCCTGCTCTCTGTTCTTTCCTGTTCGTGCACTGGACTGAATGCACTGCACTCCCACACTACATCCATGGGCATGGACTTGAGTAGAAGCAGCATCAGGCAGTGCTGCTGCTGTTCCAGCACATGCAGATTTGCAAATCCTAGACCACAGCCAAATTCCTTCCCTTCTACTTGTGCAAAATTTCCAGTGGGTGACAAAAGACACACTGAGAAAACCTGGGCTTGTGGCAGCTCTAAGTTTGTATGAATTCAGCCACATAACATCACGGACAGGCTTTCCACACCATACTGGTTGTGTGCATTCCCTCCGTCTTTCCAAGAACCCGGTCCCTTTGGTGGTTCAACAGAACAAAAGAGAACTAGGGATACAAAGAAAGATTTGTCAAAGATTGTACAACAGAAAACCTCTACGGGTTGTTTGAAGAATGATGAAAAGAACATTAGAGTGAATAGCATACATGTCCTCAATGCATTTAATGTCTGCTCCGTTTAAAGAAACAGTGTCATTTTGTTTCTGAATTGATATAAGCATTAGCCTTCACTTTTCTCTCCTCAACTCTGTGTAGACATTCCTTAACTAAGAACTAGCTGTGGGCTGGTACAGTAGAGAAAGACAAAATCCCAATTTACCTGAAATATCATTTTGATTAAATGCAAGACCAATTTACCACTGGGATATACCTCAAGTCACACACACAAGTAGCAAGTGCATTTAAACGTTTGCTTTAAGTCCAACAGCTGTCTGCCTTCAGCTTTGGAAAAAACTGGTCTTCAATAATACAGCAGAAAAAGAATGCTACAGTTCTTCGACAGAGTCCAAGGTTCCTCACAGATTCTAAAAATTATAGTATGAAAAACAATCATGACAGTTTTGAACTAGCTCTCAGTCAACAAGAGGATTTTAATGCTGGTTTGAAATGCTAGTCAGGATCCTAAATCTCTGGGACAAAATGGAAAAAGCTAGAAAAATCTAAAAAGCTTTATGCTGCCCTATAAATGGGGTCTCTGAGGCTTGCTTAGATCTAGGTACTGAACTTACGCCTTCAAAGTCTCCCTCCCCACAAAAAATGCAAAAAAGCTCCCAGTGTCCACTGCCAGCATGAAGCCTGTAGAATGGGATATTCTTATTAAATACCCTGGTAGTAAAAAATACAAACAGGAATAAATGACATCAGGACTTTCTCTGAAAACTGCATTGTGCAAATTTGCTATTTTCTCAGTGTAACGAAATTCTAAGAGAGACACTCCCAGAGGTGCCATTTTCCTACCATGTTTTCAACATACATTTTCCCTTTTCTAAATAGGCCATATGTAGCAGGCAAAGAGACTCCTCTGTAGGTAAAGCCTTAGCAAGAGTATGTGGAAGGTACAGGATCAGCCATTCCATTACAGGCTACTTTAATACAAGAGAGATGATTTACAAGGCTCAACACACGTGGGTGCTTTCTGATGTTTCAAAAAGTTAGCAAAGCTGACTGCTGTCTGAAAACAGCCGATTTGTTACAGAATTTTTCACACATCAGTTTTAATTTAGCATAGTCTGCCATCGGAGGAGCCATACAGACAAGAGGGAGCATACAACCTTCAAAACCCATCTGACTGCTTAATGGGAAAATAATACTAAACAGCAAATTGCCCCCACTGGAGTTACTACTAAACACCCAGCCACGAGCCTCTCACCAGAGGGATAGTGGCCAAAGGCTTTCAGAACAAAGCCAGGCCACCCCACCAGGGGCTTGGACCATCTTTGTGCAGTGTCTGTAGGTGTCCAACCACACAGACTTCCAAGGAACAACTGCCTGGGCCATTCTGTAGTCCCTGCTGCAAAGTGTTGTGAAGGTCAGTTAGCACAAAAAATACCATGGAAAATGAGCGTGCCCTGTCTTGCACTGCATCTCTTTCTTCTGTACTGCCACAAATCGAGAACAGGCACTGATACCACATTAAAAACTCCAGATGCAGGTGGCATGACATACTCAGGGCTTACCTATACTTACCATACAATAGGGCAAAAAAAGGGGGGAAGAGAAAAAGAATTAATTCTAGAAATAAAAATGGCATGGGCAGTTTATGAGCCATAAATAACTCCCTTCTGGGGAGTTATTTCTCCTGTCATTAAGGTCTGGATGCACAGCACAGAAGTGTCATCAGCCTGACCAAAGGCAGGCTGCCAGGTAGGGCAGAGCAGCAGTGGAGCAGGGTCTACAGCACATCTTCATGCAGAGCTCTCCCACTTTGTCTCTGCCTTTGGTTACCTGCACTCTTTGTTACCTTTTTAAAAAGAGGAGGTGGGTTTGGCACAACAAATGTAAAAGTATTTTCAAACTTCTCAAATTATCTGTAAAAATTATGTGACAAAAAGGTACCTTCAAGAAACATCTAAATTTGCTTCTTAAGAGTTAATGTCTGCATAACAAATTAGGCTCAAAGTGATAAAAATGGACATCAACAAACATACTTAAAATAATGCATTTTGGAAGTATTCTGGGAAGAAACAAAACCAAAGCAGAGACAAGTGACAGAAACTGCAATCCCAAATTTGTTTTACAAAGTCACAATAAGAAAGGGAGACATGAGAGAGGGAAAAGGCTGGTGCATCCAGGGAGAGAAGAAGGGGTGAGTGGAAACAGCTGGAATTGTTCAGCTGTGTCAACATTCGGCTGTTTCGCAGATTGACTAGCAAAGTGTCATCTGAAACCAATTACATTCCCAAAACCCCATGGACCCAGTTCATAACATTGATTAATCCACATTGCGAAAACATCCCCAAGCAAAACCAGAACAGCTGTCAGCCCTTGGAGCTCAGAAATAGCATTTGATTTAAAAAAAAAAGAAAAAAAAAAGAAAGAAAACAAAAAACAAACTACCACGCACACACACTCTTTAATGCCATCTTTGTGATTTACAGAAGATCACATACCTGCTTCTACCACTTAACAGCAAAAACATCTCCCCCATTGCTTTTCCTGCACTACCATGGCTGGTGAGAGAACAGGCTGTCAGCAAGAGGCCCAGGCCACCACTGATCCCCACAGACAAAGCACCTGCCTGGGAACCAACACACTCCTGAAGATGCCTCTTCCTCTGCTTTGCAGACCCTGGGGAATCACAGTTTACCACCTGAAGGATGGAAACTTTCTGTCCCCACTCCAAATGCCCTGAAATTATCCTTTTCAGGCTGATGAATTATACAGAAAGCATCAATTGAACTTCCAAGGCCGCCAGTGCTACCTGAGCGTGGATGAGGATCAGCCGCTCCACTCACGCGAGGCTCGGGTCAGCTCCCACCCCTCCCACCTTCCCAGAGCTATTCCTGCTCACTCCCAGCACTGACGAGGTGCCTGCTTTAGGAAGATCTGTATGTGATGAGGTGCTGCACTGCTGCCATCTCAAGGGCCCAAGGACCGTCCTTGCTTGCCACAAGGTGCTGCACAGCACCCGGCCAAACTCCCGCTCTCTCCCTCTGAGCAGCACCCACCTGAGCCCATCCACAGCAGGACATGCCCGTGCTCCCCCTCACAGCTCCTGACCGGCCACACAGACACCATTTCTCTGTCCCATTCCCCAAGAGAGGATCAGACAGATGTATTCTGAGTGTAGAGACCATTTCCAAGCTAACTAAAATCAATGCAAGATATCATTACAAATAGGAGTAGAAGCATGCATAAATAAAATCAAAAGAAACAAAGAGGGCATGGAAAGATTTTCAATTTCCACAACTGCCAATTGAAGGCTGCAGGCAAAAAGAAGCTTTTTCTTGCTTGCATCAAATTAATTGAATAATTTTCTTAAATACGTTATTTTTACATGGGTTTTTTTTCAGATACATGTATTTATTTTATCAGCTATTCTAAAATAAAGTTTAGAGAAGCAGGAATGCTCCACCAGCTAGTATCAAAGATCAAGAGACCTAGCACTTGGACCTGCAATATTCTTCCTGCAATTCTATCAGCAAAAAATTGCTGTCACTGTGTAACATCAAGAGAAATTCCATCCTGCATTTATATTTTTATTTCCCAACTTCAGAGCAAGGATTCGTCAGACCAACGAGGTAAGTACCAGAGCAAAGGCCCACAGAAACAAAAGTATACAAATCATATTGCTCTTGTATGATTCCTAGCCATTGGTGAAGTGCCAATTCCCCTTCCAATGAGTATTAGGTACATGTAGCTCATTCATCATGCAGCTTTTGAAAGAGATCATGGATTCAAATACAGATACACAAGAAATCTTCAGCATTACCACACAGCCTGTACCACAATTAAAATTAATTAAGTCAACATCACTGGACTTAACACACTCCTTATCTGGTACTGTAGAGAAATTCTTCTCCACTTTAGAGAAGCTGTTTGGGAGGACAAAGTATAACATTATCAGAATATCTTTTGGCTTATTCCTTCCTTCACTCAGTCCTCTTCTTTTTATTTCTAAGGACTTGTCACAGATAGAAAAACCCACATTGTTTAAACTCCAGTTTTTCATTACAGTTTCAAATCAAACACAGAAGACAAACACAATCAATTTTATCAACTCATTAATCAGAAAATAAGTTATGCTGGAGTGGTTGTGTGGAGACAATGGTATATTGTTGAAAGAATTTATATTCAGAAAGGCAAATATATTTCAAAATTTGAGAGAGCGAATCACCTTCTGACTCTTTGCAAAAATACTTTCCAAAATAATATTAAGCATGCCAGTAATAAGTTACGCTGCATAAAAAAAACCAAAAAAAACAAAAAAAAACAAACAAACAAAAAAAACCCACACCAATCCAAAAGAAAAATACTACTTCACACATTAGAAATTCTGCGAAGACATTCACAAGCTGTCCTTGCTTCCCATAAATGTTAGATATAAAAAAAATAGCCACTGGATCTAATATTTCATATTCTGCAACACGAATAGACAGTGGCATTAAATACAAACCAGAAAACTGTGAGACCACAGCAACCCCAAATTCAGACTGATGATCCCCCTGCAGTAGCCAGGCTTTTTAGAGGGACCAATACCTGATCTTCAAAGAACAGAAAATTCAAGAGCTACCAGGTACTGCACTCTGTGCTTGCTGCTGAATGTGCAAGCATTGAGTTATATTTTCTGAACACTGAGACTTACTGTAATTTTCTCATGAAAAAAGTTGAATGTCTCAACATTCATCTTCAAGAATGTAGAGTTAAAAGTCAAGATTACCTCCACCTTATCAAAATCCAGCATGAGAAAGTGAAATTATTTCCCAAGTAATTCTTACAACACCAATGGCTGGATTCACATGGGCTGCTAATAGTAGCTAACAGACAGAGAATAATGTGTAAGGTATTCTTAAGATTATAATGAGAAAAATTTGTACAAAGACTTGTAGAATTAGGGCAAAGTACAAGGAGTTATTCAAGCTGTATTACTAGCAGACATCCATCAATTCATAGAATCTAAAGTTAAAAAAAGACAAGTGGGATGATCTATTCTTGCATATCCTAAGACGTGCATATCATAGGTCATTGCATTTCACATCATTAACCCCAGCGCTGGGGCCCACAGTGTTTGATTAAAACTTTCCTTACAGAAAAGCATCCAAGCTGAAGCTGCAGATGTCCGGAAACGGCGCGGCAGCTCTTCCTCCCAGTAATCCATCCCCATATTTAACCAGAACCAGAGTTGAATATTTTTATCTACTCTTGATTTGAATTCATCTGTTACAGCCACTGGTTCCCACTTCCTTCAGTACCCAGTATTTGCTTTCTCTAAAGACCCTTAAACACTGCTACCTACAGACACCCAGTTTTCTCATTGACACACGTAAGAGATGATGCTCTAAGTGGTTGAAGACCAACCATTTGCTCCTACTCCAAGCATCCTGTGGTAACTTCCTGAACTTTACCCTCAACGTCCCTCCTAAGACATGGATCTCAGAATGACAGCAATTATTTTAGAATTGTCATGCCAAGGTACACAGGCATAGAAGCAGACAAACCTTCTCTCCCAGCTCCCATTCCCATTTAAACAAACAAGTATTGCATCACAGTTCTCCAGAGGCAGCTTGTGGCCAGCTGTTAGTCAAGAGGACCATCTTTGCTTGACAGAGTCTTCTCCCACTGGAACATTTATTTTTCTTAGGCAAGTTCATTTATTTTAGGTCCTCTGCTTAGACAGGCAAAACAATTCAGAGCTTTTTTGGTAAAGTGTCTACTACCTTCTTATCTCACATTCTGCCACTCTGTGCTACCTGGAAATGAAGCAGCAGTAATTCAGAAAGATTCTTCCAAGTAATTGACAAAAATATTGAGCAGTGTTGAAACTAGTCCTGATACTTGTCAAATTCCTGTAGCACCTCACAGTGATTCTCCATGAACGTGTGTCTGAGATAAGGCAGTTCAGCCAGAGCTGCATTTAGTGCACAGACTGCTGCAACAAAAAAAGAACTTGCAGGAAGAAGCAAGAAGGGCTTCAGATCAAACCCTGGAGAGCACTGTGCACTGAGCACACATCCTGTCACTGCGTGGGACTTCTCTGTCATAAACAAATGCTACAAATGAGTTTACAGAAGTTCTTAAACCCAGGAATCACATCTGTCGCATAAAGGTGAAGATGCACTGATGTAAAGCAGTAATTAAAACAATCAGGATTTCCTAAACACAGCCACTAAGAGGCTTCTTGGTTCCCAGTTTTCTGAAGAAAATATGGATCATCACCACAGATTGGTTATCTTAAAGGGTCAAGTGTTGAAGAGGAGGTATGAAATGGGTGACTAAAATAAGCAAAGGAGAACAACAGAAGCAATGTCTTCCTTAAGAGACGAATGACCATATATAGCCTGGCTTTTTTTAGCTATAGTTGATGTGTTTGATGTCTGAGGACCTTTCATCAACTCTGTCAACAAGTGGTATTTCCCAAATGGAGGACTGGTGTTCTGCGAGTGCCAGCAGTTATTTATTTGAGCTTTTGAAAGCATGACTGTTCCATTTACCCTTGCAGGGGCCATTACACCAAAGGGCATTTTGCAGTATTTGCCTCCGATGCTGACACAACTGTGCTGTTCCCTCTCTGCAGGTGCTCAGAACAAAGGGAGCTTCCCGTGCAGATCACCCGTCCCCAGCTGGGGAACTGGTGACAACTCTCTGACCTCAGAGACCCCAGGAGGTTTCCCCACGCACAACAGTCACTGGGCTGACTTGTGTTTGCACATCTTTGTAAAAATAATTATGGATTAACACCTCTATATCCACAATATATAGCTTTAAAAATAAGCCTGCAGGCTTGATCTCCAATATCTTTCAGGATAGTGCCCAGAAACGCCTAAAACTATACCTGTGTAACCACAACCAGTGTAACCAGTGTAATACAGAAGTAGTAATACTAAAAACCAAAACAATTGGCTGACACATCAATTCTTCAGCTGGCCTAATCCACCAGCAGGTTATAACACTGAAATACATCAAAAAGATACATCATTTTTGATGCAGTGAAAGTATGAGATACAATGAGAGAGTGAATCTGAATAAACATTCTTATTTTCTCATTCTAGAGAATCATCTTCTGCTTCCTTTTACTACATATTGAGAAAAAAAACCCCACAAAAACACACAGAGACGTATTGTATAAGAAATCAGGGAGTATAGGGGTTTTTTTTAATCATCCCCTAAGAATAAAAATAGAGATCCATGGATAATTACTATCACAAAGGCTTAAGCAAGGAAAGCTACTGAAGTAACATGTTGTTACCAGCCCACGGCTGCCTGAGTGCTTCTTCCACACCTCAGAGCAGGCTGAGGCCCAGGGATTCTCAAAAGGGACAGCAAAGGAACAGCTCTCTAAAGCTCCACTCCCACTGGGGTTAAACTGACCTGATTCTATGCCTCTTTAGCCTCCGCCCCGGGACACCATGGACTGGATTGGAGCAGGGGACACACATGTCAATAAAGCTTCCCTCTCTTCAAATTTATGTTTAACCGCTGCTAAATTTGGCACTGAAATCACCAAAACCCAAAATGCTGTGCCAATAGAAAACTAATTTTTTTTAGTACTCTACAAAGGGGTCTAGAGACTAGAAATCTGCTAACAGAGAAAGGTGCTAAGAAAAAGTCACCAACACCTTTAACTGCCCTTCCCCCCCCATAACCTTTAGGAAGTACATAACAATTTAATACAAGACTCAGATGCAGAAGGTATGTAGGATTCAATCAGTTTGGATTTAACACTACAAAAACCTTCTTTTCTTTTCTCTTCACAAACTTATGGCTGCCCTATCTGCATCTTATCCAGCCTCCAAAATCACCCACAGATATGCTGACACAAACCTTGGTGCAGTAAGAGCAGAACGTGCTCTCAGTTCCATGACCCAGCTTAAGGGTGAGCGGGCTAATGCAAGAGGGAGAGCAAAGCTCCCCCAGCCTCTGCAGCACAAGGCAGAATGGCAGAAACAGGGGAAAGTTCGGGAGGAAGGACCTTTGGACCCACGATGCCTCCCCATGTGCCACTTTCCAGCCCTGCTGGCTCATTTTTAAGTGACCTTTTGCTATTTTTTGCCGACATGCTCTTTTCTAGGTGTCTTTGCTCCTATTTCTTTTTCATTTTTTCAAGTCACTAATTTTATGAACATTCAACCAACCCTGAAGTGCAAAATACCAAACCGTCTCTTTGAGTGGAGAAGGATCTGATTGTTTGCTGAGCTTTCCAACCGGGTCAACTTCCCAGGTTACATTTCAGTATGAACTAGGCCTTGGTACAGACACAGCTTTTCTAGTGTATGTGCTAAGAAAAGAGGAAAAACCCAGAATACACTTGAGGACTTGCTCCATGTTATACAATAGGTGAAAAAACACCTCTAACATCTGAACTTAACTATACAAGAAAACCACCACACCACTGATTTATCTGCTTTTCCCTAGATATCATTTTACAAGTTGCCATTGTTCAGTAACACTTTCATACCAAGGCCTTTAGTTAACCTAAATTCAAAACACACTTTAAGATTTACTTGCTAAAAACCCAAACAAAACCAAAGTAAAGGAGTCTGTATTTTTCTATTACTGAAGCACACCATCACTTACACCAAAGAGTGTCCCACAACATGCCTCTGCAAGGGAGAAAATGTTTTCTGGAAATTGGGAATATTATCCTGAAGGTTTCCAGAAGCTATTTAAAAGTTATATAGATGAATAAAATTGAACTGTAATGCTTAACCCTAGAAATGTTAAAAGAAAAATTTTATTTAAAAGAAAATGCTTTGGTGATAGCATGATCAGAAAGGTCAGCATAGAACTGAAGTTCTGTTCTGGACTTTTACAAAAACATTATCCTGTGCTCCTACTGTTGTAAGAGTGCGTGCCACAGAGCTCATTGATTTTATTTTAAATCCTTGAAGCCTGTTAAGCTCCTGAAGAAGACATGATTGTCTTGTTTTTGTCAACACACCCACCTACCCAATCAACCTTCAAAACATCAAAATTCACTTCACTCCCACTATCTCCTTGATGTAAATTATTCTCCTATTAATAATTCTCTTTTGTTATAATCAACCTTTCCTACCTCGCATGAATTGCTCCCATGCTAATATGACCGAGTTTGAGCTAACTTCTTGAAAAAAGTCCTCACTGGGAAAAAAAAAAAAAAGAAATGTTTGGGGCAAAATTCTTGTCCCCCTCCAAACACTGGAAAGTGTCTTGCTGTTTGTGGTGAGTTTCACCATTTCATCTGCAGGATTCAAAAGTGTCCCTGCAATTACTTCAGCTGGGCTCATGACATTGGAGAAACTGGCCATGACTAACAGGTATCTGCCAAGTCACTTTGTATTCCTGCATTCCATCTGAAGTGACTGAAGACTTGCTTTGCTCCAGAACACGCCTCCCTCTCCAGGTCTTGACAATTCTGAGCATCCCCAAGGGGGCAGTTTCTCATGATGGCCGGATAAGCCACGTTCCAAACCAGTAAACACACACTGAATGCCTTCCTGGAGAACGGCACTGAGACAGTCCCCAGCTTTTGTTCACTAACCCCACGTCGCCAAGGCAAAGCAAAATTTTTTCCATCCCTGAACTATTCTTTTCACCCTCACTTAGATGGGGAGCTTTATGCCATGAGGCTGTTGTGTCACGAAAGGAACCCAAAAGGTATTCCTAGAGTTAGCCTGTCTCTGTTACCTGCTGCAAGCATTATGTTCCACATGTGGAGAATGGGACTTGTTTGCAGGAAAGTTGAGGATGCTCCCAAAGCCAGATGCCTACGAGTTCTGCACCAGGATACAGGCTTCCCAGTTTTGCAATGAACTTCCTTTATTATCCTCAATTCTTTCAGTGGTTTTCCAGTTTCACGGAAATACTGCTGAAGGAACCCATCTTTCTAAAACTTCCACTATCTGTTCAGCACCTGCAGCACAGTGGCCAGAGGTGTTGCTTACAGCAAGAGTTTCAACGCCACCAAATCACATGGAAGTCCCAAAGGTGGGGAGAAAAATCTATGGATCTACAGAACAAAAGTTTCTGGCTAGTGGTAAACCAAAGTCAGATCAGATAATTATAAAAGTTCCCTTCTGAAATCTATTAGAGATGCAGGAATGTCAAATACAGACTTTCGCGTTTGCAGGGTTTTTCTCTGCCACCGGTTTTAACAATCTGTTTATGGGACTGGGGTTTGTTTTGTTTTTTTCCCCCTCCTCCTTCCTGGCTACCTGAATTCTCCACAGGCATCTCTGAGTTTGCAGCAGCAATTCCCAGGGGACTGCTCTGACATGATAATAACATCCAGACTGCAGCTACCCTGCTGCGAAGTCCAGCCAGTGATTCTCTGGGGCTCCTGTGTGGTCTGCGGTATTTGGGTTTGTTTGGGTTTTCCTTAATCCTTTCCTTTTATTATTAAAGATTTTTTTTTTAATTTCTCTTTGTTATTGCTAAAGATACTTTGTTACCCAGGGAGTTCATTCAGGTTGTTAAGCAGAAAAGGATTTTAAAATGCAAAGGCAGCCAGTGAATTGTCCCGTTTCCTGCTTCTCCATCTTCCTAGTCTTTTAGCACAGACTTTTTTTTCACCAGGCATATATACTGATGTGTAATAGGAGCCAGAATCAAATCTCTGATGTGCCCAATAGGCACTGAATTACAGAAAGTGTCCCCGCAGCAGCTGGTGAGTTGGGCAGAGTGGGTTTTTGTATCATCACTGCAATATACTGACTTCCCTAAAAGCAGCAACAACAACAGGAATTTTCAACTTTAGTCTGTGATCAGATTTTAGCTCTTTACTGCACCTCATTTCTATGGGGTAACAGCAAGAGCTATCAAACACACTTTCAAACTTGTGTTCTATCTGAAAATCCAAAAGGCAGGCAAATTTATGAGTGCTGCTGGGAGATATATATGACCGTCTTTTGGCAACGAGCACTGAGCGATGAATTATTTTAGTAGCGTAGGTCAAACAATAGAACTGTGTGACAGCTGCAAGCACACACAATAGCAAGGAGCACGGTTTAGTGGAAACTGAAAAATGTTTCCTAAAAACTCTGTCCAGCACGACAGAATTATTTTTTGGCGTAGATGTGAGAGTGAAAAGAAACCTTTTTTTATTTTACAGTTAAGGCTTTGAAAATATGGTATTTTCCTCCTCCACACTAAGTCTTCAATTTAAAAAAATTTAAAAAAAAATTTAAAAAATACCAGTATGGAATAATATTTGTAGGATGCAAAGGGATGCTACCACAACTGAAGTAGCATTGTACCTCAGACAGTCTTTCACACCTAAAGCCACTCGTTGAGGTGTAATCACGTGTGTAAACTTCAAGAAACCCCCTACATACAGATATCCTTACATTGCTAAACTGAGGAATATTAGCACGGCTTTGATCCACACGCTTAGAGCATGTTGACCATTAATGCTCTTAGACTTACGATTTATGTTCTGTTACTTTATAATATGCTTTAGAAAAAGTCAGGAAAATACCCCTGCCTTAGAAGAGTGCAGTCCAGATTTCCCAGGAGAAAAAAACAAAATTAGGCAGAATGTTCCCCCACAGAAGGGCTGTGGGCTCTGCTCTCATAAAACAAGCTTAAATAACTTGAAAGCAGTTACAGAAAGAATACAATTTACATGCTACACAGGTCTGTAGGTATGTATTCTCTTTCTGGTGGAGTTAACTCAGGGGTGTATTAATTGAAGAACAAAGCTATGCATTAGCTATTCATACACTTATGCAATCAATACTGAAATATACGCACATATAATTACATAATTATCACATTAGGAAGTCCATAATGAATGATTTAATCAAGTAAAAAAAGAATATCATAAATACGGCCAAATGATAATGAAACTGCACCACATGAATAAATCTGACTGGGGAAAGGCAAGTACCCAGCAGAAACTGGTAGGGGACAAGTAGTCTACACATTGAGATGTATCACAACTATATTATTTAAGAATCCCGAGGACATTTCTGTACTTCAAAGAATGGAAACAAATAAAACCCCAACCCACTGACACAAGGACTTGAAATAAGCAATGATTACACGCGGATTAATGTTGTTAGAGGTTAGAGCCATAAAAATCACTATCTGCTCATAAAGACAGATGCATGGTAAGACGACAGATTTTTGAGAGAGCTTTTCTGCTCCAAAGATTCATTTCATGATTCTATATTCAGAAACTGCTCCATTCATTTTGTTTGCTTGGACCTGGTTACCATCATCCTCAAGATTTTCAAACTATGTTTCCGCAGCTTGAAAATGAATAATTTATCAAGTCCCCTGTATTTGCATCTGGAGCCTTTACTCAGGGCTACATGGAGCTGCCATTCCAAAGGCATACTGAACAAAGCCGGCTCGCCTGGCTGCAGAGCAGGCCCGGAACAGCCGCAGTGTGCTGGGTGCAGGCAGCCACGGAGCCCGCTGCTGCCCCTGCTCCACAACTGACACACCACGGGGCTGGCAAACGCCACCACGGGCATAGAAGTCATTGAGGCCCTCGCTCTGCAAACACCTTACCACTACAAAACCGGCAGATTTAGCCAAACTCACTCAGTTCCACTGAGCTACATCAGCAGAGCGGGTCACGGACACCAAAGAGGCACCGCAACTCCAAGAGCTCTGGCATGCTTGTAGGAATAATGGCACGGAACTGGCAGCTGGGGGTGACTATGGAAACAACCACTGCAGGGTCAAGAGCAGGAAGGGATGGTCACAGAGGAATGAAAGCAACAGGGAGAGTTAAAGATCAATAGACAGAGCTTAGCCAGGCCAAAAGCCCTCCCCCCGCCTTCCTGCAGCGTCTTGTGCTCTATTAGCACTTGAGAAGCCCTCTCCCTGGTGCTGCCTTTGCTCTCAATTGCTATGCCAGTCACTGGAATTGCATCCCAGTCCAAGGTGGTAACCAGCAGTAGTGTATTTATTAATAAAGCCATAAACTGTACCAAGCTTTCTCTGCCTGACAAAAAGGTTGCTACAAACACATTTCCATTATTCTGTAATTTCAGCAAGGAGAAGCAAAGAATTGGATGGGAGAAAAGGACACATTAGGAAGTGGCAAGGAACAGTCTCTGGAGAGCTCAAACCAACAAAAATGCATAGTCTCCACTGTGGAAAAAAATATGGCTTAATAAATCATCATCTGAAGTTGCCATGGTAATAGTAAATGTCTAGTTCCCTGTACTGTTTAACTCCATACATCCACTCCTGCAGCAGAGTTTCTCCTCCGTACCGAACACTGGAGATTCTTATTTAAAGATGAGGACAGAGTGTGCAGCTCAGCACAGGCAGGCTCACGACCTGCAGGGTACTTGAGGTGAAGGAACACTTTCTTTATGCAAGTCAGCTCCACACCACACACCCGCTGTACTTTTTGCAGAACTCACTTCCTGGTGCAGTTGCCTCCGAACTGCAGCTTGCCAGATCACCAGCAAAGCAGCCCTTGCTTTCTAAAACTGGAAAACGCTCTGCGATTGACTGAGCAGTGAGGTCCCACATGGAATGCCGTGTAATAAATTACCATAGCTGTAGGTAAATATAGACACACAGAATCCAAAAGAGCTTTTTATGTACCAACGACTTCTTGGAGGGAGGGGCTTAAGTAAAAAGAAAGAATCTGACAAGAAAAAGGATGGTGCGTGGGTCTCTCACAGAATAAGGTCAGCTCCCACAGACTTCCTCAAGCAAGTTTCTTAATGTTCCCGTATCTCGGTTCCCCCATCTGTACAACAGTGTTAACACGTACACTGCTTATCTAAGCTTATTAGCATGTAGAAAGTGATTTGTAATCTGAAAGTTCAGAGCCTATGAAAAAAGAAAACTTTTGTTTCAAAACTTCGCTGCCTCTAAGAGTCTGAAAAAATAGCCTGGCTGGCAAACCCTGTGCCAAAAAGCACTGTCAGTGTTTGTAAAGCAGAGATGAAACATTTCCACATCACATAAAGAAGCAAATTGACTAGTCATACTTCAAGCACTATAATAAGATAAATGAGCAAAAAGACAGTCAAGAAAAACTAAAGCGACAGTGGCGCTAGGAACAATCACTGACTGGAGAAGTCCAGCTCCAAGGCAAGAGGAGAGAGAAAGTCAGGCTCAGCTTTCCAGCAGAGGAGCATGCCAGTGCTGAAATCCAGGAGATTTCAGTGTCTGGAAATCAGACGGGTTTTTCTAAATATTCATTTAAAATGCTCGCTGTCCCACCTCGGAACATGGTCACGCCTATGGCACGTGACAGCAGCTTACATAGGGTCAGGTTAAATATCTTTCCTGGTTTCTCAAAAGCGAGGTCCCTCAGACCACATACAGACCATGAAATCTCATTGCCAAAACCCAAGCCACAGCCCGTGAAATATAATCTGTGAATAAAGAATACTTGTTTTCATTAGAACAGGTCCTAGAACGCAGTGCCAGCACAGTAACTGTAAGAGCAGGCAATTCAACGGCACTCTCCTTGTGGGCTCTTAAGCCTTTGCTACTGCAATTTCACATTAAATAAGGTACGATGTTAGCCTAGAACACAGCTCTTGTAAAATTGGGATTTTTCAGGAGGAGCAACCAGGTCTGCTTCTACTGACTATTCTAGGACAGTGTCAACCACCAGTATTTTTCTCTCAGTCTTTACAGAAAGCTCTGTATCAAGCTACATATACATATATGTGATGTATATAAAAGTAGTTTCCTAGCTTATTTAGAGCAATTTATCACAACTCCACATTCTCTTCTTTAAATAAATATACTACCTAAAAAACAGGATAGGATTTTTAACCAAACTAAAACTTACTGTTAGTCTGAATCCTTTCTAAAATGAGTCTTTTCTTAACCTGTAAAAGGTGAGCTAAAGGTAAAAACTTCTCAAAACAATAATAAAATTTCGCACATTGCAATCAGACAAAATCATGGCTTCATTACAGACTGTATCTCACATGTGGAGGAGGAGCACATGTGCGTCTGTTTGCAAGAAGTGCAGCAGCTGAACATTTGACTTTCTCGATAGAACATTTCAAACACCCATTTCCTCCTCTTTCTGCATGTATTTTTTGTTCCTGAGACACAGAAATCATGCCAAACCCTGAAAAAACCAGCCATGCACAGCTGTGAAAGGCTCCTTGGTATTACCAGGTGTACCTTACATACCCCGAGCTCAGAGCTCACAGTTTCAGGGTGCCTCCACTCCTCCTTGACTGAACTGCTGCATCCAGCCTCCACTGTCTTGTAATGCAAACCCAAACTCCAGATGGAAATATAAATTCATAATAGGTTCAGGGCAAATATCCAACATACCAAGGTTACACCACAGTGGATGCAATTTGCAACTTCAATGGAAAGACAGTGAAAGGAATCAAAGTGATCCTTTGAGGAAAGTGTGATATACAAGCTAATGCAAGACCAGCATTTCATGTCCTCTGCACAAAGACATCCATGGCTTGACATTAAATATGTAAAAGATCTGAGCTTGGGCAATTTCCTCGGAAGTTACCAATGCTACCTTTCTGCAAACACTTTGCTTTCACTCTCAAGGAGGCCAACATATCAAAATATTGCCAAACTGTAGCATTTACAGGTTGAATGATAACTCACCGAATTAAAAAAGAGGACACCATTCCTTACCTGAGAAAACCTTATGCAACAAGGAACACAAAACACAGCCTGTGAGTATGTAACAGAAGAGGTAAAAAATAGTGCAAAACCATAATGAATGCCCAAGTTAAAATCCCAGAAAATTTCGATCCCTAGTACTCTCTCTCTTTTCTTCCCTCTCAAGAGACACAGGATTCCTGAGGTCTGCTAGGAACTTTCTGCACAATGTCAAACAAAGCAGACAGTATCAGAACACTTGGATAATAAGCAGGCTTGAGAAAAATATACTGAAAATTATTTTGTCTCTTCTGAACAAGGACACTGCCAGTGTCTTCAAACACAACCACAAGCTTATTTTTATGTAGCCACATTTACCTCAAATTTAAGAAATTCTTAAAACGTACGGTATTTTTAAGATGATAAATGTATCTCAATAATACAGCTCTTCTGCATGTTTCTTAGTTTTTCTGGAATGAAGGTTAAAACAGGCACCACAGCACAAAGCAGTTACAGTTTTCTGTTTCTCTTAGCCATTCTGTGGACAAAAGAAAAAACATGTGCAAACATTCTAGCTCCTGGCAGGCAATACTAAAGCACCAGTCATTCTGCATACTCCAGGCCAGGGAGGGAGAGCTCGGCAGCAGGAGCATCTCCACCCCAGCCAGGAACATCCAGCTCTGACACTCCCCCATTTCCACCCCGGGCATGGCATTGTGTGTGTGACCCGACGGACACACGTGGCACTGCCAGCACTCCTCTTGACTGTGCACAACAGCCAGGACATGCCAAGGCTGGCCACAGATCAGGGACGGCCTTGCAAAGGACAAGACGTCGCAGAGGAACTCTGGACAGAAAGCGCTGAAGAGGTTAACAGGAAAAAAAACTGTATTAATAAAACATGAAGTTATTTAAAATAGTTCAAGTATAGCAGAACTTTCAGTTATGCCAGACTGGATGATGAAGTTTGTGTGATTAATTCCATTCTCTTCCTTTTCATCTCAGAAAACTGTCAGCTCTGTTGTACCAACAACATACTGTTACAGTGGCATCGCGAATAGCTCTTGGATAGCAAACAAAAAATATTAAGTGAGCTTTGCCAATTACCTACCACAGGTTTTGCTCACAAGCTGCCTTATTCGCTTAAAATTCTATTGTCAGTAAATCTAACCTTTTAAAAATAATAGGTACCACTTAAAGCAATTGCTATTTTAATTGTGAATTGGGGTCGTAAATCCATTCTTTAAGAAGCATTTTTACAATCTGCTGAATTCTTTTGAATGTGCCTCCTTTAATTCCCTTGCAGGCAACTCCTGCTATAATGAAATTTTTCATTTGCAAATTAGATTTGCTTGTAGCTAGAAACAAAAAGCCATCATCAGAGAGCCAGTAAAAGGGATGCATCCTTACCTAGTAGGAACAATTAGTTGCACTGACTGCAGTTGTAAAAGCTGCCTCTTTTCTTCTTTCTCCTCCAGCTCTGTGATCTGAAGCAGGACTCAAAAACATTGGCAGCACAGGAAATGGTGTGTTTCGATACACAGTAAAATAAACGCAGAGCTGTGCCTCTTTAGTCTTAAAAACTGGACTGCAGCAGGCAGGATCCATTTGCTAATTGTCATTTCTACATACGTGGACATATACCATGCATGCATATTCATGTTACAGTAGAGAAAGGAAAGTTTAATTATTAATGCAGAACTACCACTCGGCAAGGGACTGAAGCAGAAGTTCACATCGGCCTGACAAATGTCACAAACTTCCCAGTGTACTCAACTTGGTTTGATATGTCTTATTGACAACAGAGAACTCCAAAAAACACAGCAGCCAACCCCACCCGTAGCCCACTTTCTCAAGCAGAAATTCAGGGTCACTTCCATCTCACGTCCAAAAAATCTCCCAAGAGCAAACAGGCTTAAACACATTAATCAACCAATCCAAAGCTACTGAAGAAGTTTGTTGAAGAGTTAAGTATTGAAAAAGGAACTCTTAAGTACCAGCCTCATACCTTGACACACATAAACCTGGGCTAACCCCAGACCAGTGGGGATGGTTTAGACTTGAACTCGTGTTTTCCCTGATATGCATTTTGTTTAAACTTGCAAGACTCAATACTTTCTTGAGACCAAAATAACCCCAGGACTGTACAATCCAGTTCTTATTTCAGTAACTAAACCCTGTGCGAGAGCCGAATATTGTATTTTTAGGTTCCCTGCAAGAAGCATTGTTCATTTTTATCCTTTCAGTGGGTGATCTTTATCTCTGGCAGCCTTTGGGATCTTTTCTTCCTGTTCGAACACCAAGGACATTCTTATTATTCTTCACTCTAATGAATCCTGTAGCCTTCGGAGTGGGCCACAACTCATTTGGGGAAATTAGTGAAAGGGAATAGCTACCAGATGACAATGAGGAGACCTGAGAATGATCCCATTTTCAGGCATGAAAAGGAAGTAGCTGGAAACATACCTGCCATTAGGCACAGCAGGAACTGGAAGCTTTGAAACTAACATTGCATAAAGAGAAAGTTCTGCTTTTGGAAAAGTGGAAGATTTTATCTGGATACGTAAATCTGTCAATCGCCACATGCCGTATTTCTCTTTGCAGCAGAGAGGTTTTGCAAGGGCTTTATTTTTTTCTGTCAACCATTTCAAACACGAAATTCTGTTCTTTTTTCCAGTCAGCCCTGCACATCAAGCTCAGGAACACTTGCTGAAAAAGCTCTTCCGGCCTTTTATCCTGAGCCCTGTAGAAACCAATTTGAGAGCCATAAACCAGGTTATGTGCAAAACGCTGATGAAACCATCACTCGCGGCTTCGCATCGCAACGCTTTGAAAAATTAAAGATCTAGAACTCTCCAAGTCTCCTCCCTTTCCTGCAAGGAGGTTTTGCCAGTGCTCACAGACCACTGGAACAGAGCAACCAGCAGAAGGTACAAGCAGAATTTGCCAGACTGTATCAAACCACTGTGCCACAAAATCTGTAACCTGCCCAGAGCCACAGGCAGTGCCTGGCGAGAGGGGAAATACACCCAGTGTTTCTGTGGCTCCGTGGCAGGCACACCAAGCTTTATCCTGGGGCACCAGGGAAACAGGCTGGGAGTCTCTGAACTTCGTTCCCCCTCCACCATTTGGTGACCAGTTTATACGTGAAGCCTGACTGAGCTCACGCTCCCCCAGCTGCAGCAGGTTCCAGCTCCTGGTGCTCCCGCACCGCCCTTGCCTACGACACTGATGTGTCTGAGCATCATCACAAAGCAGCACTTTCTGATGAGGATCCAAAGCAGCCTACTGCATCTACATTCACTCCTGGAATGAAGGAAGGACATGTTGACAGCCATGAATTTGCAAATTAAAGGCTGCTCCTAGGCAAACACGCTGACTGAGCTGGCGGATGCGTACCAGTCAGCTGAGAAGGAATCAGAAATGCTTAAGTCAAGTCCAAATACCACACTTTTGCTTTTTATGATATGATATCTGATAGACTAAATTTCAAGGTAAAATAGATTGGCTGTGCACTGGGTATTCCACTCTTCTATAGCACCAAGGCCATTACACAGCCCTGGCTCCCCAGATCACTTCCTCTATTTGCCTTGACAACCATCATTTCTGCTCAATAAACACCAAGATCTCCTGTAGAAGTACTCTGGTTTTCTTTTTCTTTCTGCCTTATCACAGTTATACTCCTCTCCATATGCCGGTAACACACATGGATGCAGCTCTTCCAGGAAGCAGATAGCATTAAAAGGGAAAAAAA
>VZTI01001175.1:1949694-1972848 GCA_013397865.1 Struthidea cinerea | reverse complement strand
AAAAAAAAAAAAAAAAAAAAAAAAAAAGAAACAGGTGAAGGCAAAGAACAGGGACTGGCAATACAAGCAGTAGGAACAGGAGATGGCCTGACGTGCTGCCAAAGGTAAAAGGAATGGAATCAGGTATGAGTTACAGACCAAGCAGGCAGCTACATTTACAGCTCAAACTGATTCCATTTCAGCTGCTCAGACCTCTGCTGATGGAAAAAAAAAGGTGTGTTAAGGACGACCCTCAGGTACAATGTATAGAAAACCTGCTCCCAGAGAGTGATGAAACTTCACACAAACTGACCAAAATTTAAGCACCCCAAAACCAGAAGAGAAGCTCACACTTTATGGGCCTTTACAGTTCTAGCCTCACCCCTAGCACTGAACAGGTCCAGTCTCCAGAACCTGACACAGCACCATCCTAAAACTATAGAAAAACTGACACCTCCTCCCGTCTGCCCTTAAAAGTACTGCAGCACACGGGCACAGCAGAAGTGAGAACAAGGAGGTGACACTTCTTGCCCTCTCACAGCATGTACCCTTGTACCCTGGAGGAGCAGAAGGAAGCCCCACAGCTATCTGAGTGTAGGAGGCAAAGAAGAGAGGTTCAAGAAACAGGCCAAGGCTGGAGAGATGTCCTGACTGCAGAAATGGTCCAAGGTGGCAGCACACAGACTAGAAAATAACACTCCTCTTGCACCTAACAAGGTAACAACTCCAATTTTCAGCAAACCTGGTAAATCAATGCTTCTGGTAGCAAAAGGCAACTCGCTGTGTTTCCCCCTCCTGCCGCTGCTGGGCCCAGGCAGCAGCCAGCTCTAGCACAGACCTGACCCTTGCCACAGCCCTAAGCCTAAGTCTGCACAAATCTACAAAAGCTATTCTGTCACGTGCTTGTACATGCTTGAAAACAGTTAAGTTTATGATTCTTCTGGATTTTAAAAGAACAGAATAAGATCAAGGTATTTAAATATAATTTTGACCATGAAAGTAAGAAACAATACTTTTAAAGGAATGGAAAGGACAGAGGTGCATCTGTTCTAACATTTCTAACTATAAAATGCAGCATTTTGCAAACTTTACCTTATATTTATATCCAAATGTATCTCAGAGACAATAGCTTTCATGGTGATTATACCTCACCACAGCCTGACAATTGTTTTCTATTCCAAGGACCCCAAGAACTGTGGTACCTGGAATGGTAAAGGCCAGCTGGGCTGCTCAAGCTGGACAGCAGAAAAAACAGGGGCCAGCAAAATGGACTGCAGCCCTGCTATTGTTTGCAGGTCAGACAAAAGCAACAAGCTACTCCTGCTATGTTACAGGGGGAAAAAGCCCCAAACCTCTGAAGCACTTAGAGGTAACTCCAGAGGAGGGCTGAGCAAAATCTTTGAAACTGGCCATCCATTTCAGACACAACCATACTAAGCCCTCTCTATTCTTCCACTAATTCTTTAAACAGCATTCAAGTCATCTTCTCATTTTCCTTCTTACTTTAAGCTGATGACTTCCCTATATTTTATTTTATTTTTTTAAAAGCCTCTCCTAAGCAATTATTTTGCCTAACAATTTTTTTATTGCTGGCATGAAACATCTTTAGATTTCCCCCTGGAGGGCCATCCCTCCTGCCTCTATAACCGATTTCTTGGAATCCAGGGGTTCCGTAATTAATCTGAGAGATACTTTCTGTAAGGGATGTATGACATTTAGAGTTACAGTAACACTGCCTTTGGTTATGTTTTGGCTTTGTTTTAATCTTTAATACTGAACTTTACTTCAATCTAGGAAGAACTATGTGAAGTGACTGTTAAATGTCCTTTATTTTCCTCCATCTTGAGGAGATTTGTTGCTGTTGCTGTAAACAACTTGCACACTTCCTGAAGACTCCTGTGAGTGGTTCTGCACAAGCACAAACTAATAGGTACTGGATATTAAGTAGGACATTCCAATTCCTATCACATTCATTGACTCTTGGCTCCAGCCACATTGGAAACCTGTGTCCCAGAAAGTTGGCACACAAAGAAAGGGATCTATGAACAGTGCAACTTTGGGTCATTTGCATGCAGGAAGGGATGAAATCCCTTTCCCTTAAACGTGCTGAATTTGCCTTGCAACCACCATAAAATGCCACTTTGTAAATGTGATATGTTTCATTAATCTAGAAAAGATGCAACATCAAGCTCCTTTACATCCTAAATTTGATAGAAATGGTTACTTTTCTGAGTTCCCCCTCAGTTAAACAATATGCTGATCCTTTTCTTTTTATTAATTTCTTTTTAGGAATAGTAAGGAATCATGTGTTTATTAAATCACACCTTTGAATGAATGCATCTCAGGCCTTCTATCCACCCTATCTCTTATTGCAAAACCCACACTTGCTTCTCATGACCCACAAAGAAAAGAAAAAAAAGAAGCCTCCTGTTCCCCAGTCAGATTTAAGACTGTCATTCTCTACAGATCTCTTATTCAGGCAACTACGAAAATCAGCAAAATCACACAGGTTTGGCTTTTTAGTGGGTTTGGATTTTTACTAAGTCTCAAAGTCAGTAAGTTCTATCAGTTTCTATTGAACAAAAATTCTGACAGGTGTTGAACTTCAGCTCTTACTTTAACATCTTTAATTTTCCTAAATACCTTACTTTATAACGAAGGTGTCCCTCTCCACCACAAAAAGCTCTCCCTAAACCAAAGTGCTTGATTACAGAGATGATGACCCTGATCCAAGGGGATAGCTAAAGATCAACAGCTCTTTTTTCTTTTCTTAATAATTTTCTCAAAAAAAACCCCTCATCATTTCTCTAACTTGAAAAGGTGGCAAGACTTAAGACATTAAGCCAGGAAACGTATTTACCACCTGCCTAATCAGCATGTTCTTGCAGCCTGGGTACATGGCAGAGTACAGCCTGCTGTCACACCCCTCAGCTATCGCTGCATCCCAACGTCAGAGACCAGTTCAAACACCAAGGTGCACAAAAACTGAGAGGCTTTGAGCTCTGACAGAGGCTCCTCTGTCTGGTCCCCATGAGGAAAAAGGCTTTATTCTGCTCCTGTGGGCCAAAATCCCATAAAAAAGGGCATGGGTACTCTAAGTATAACTGCAATACGTCTTTCTCTCCACTGAATTAAATGGGATTTTGCCTTATTAATCAACACAAAATGTTTTACCTAATGAAAACAAGACCAATGCTCACACTAATCACTGTATCCTTGTATTTTCTCTCTTCAGAGATCTTCACTTAAAAACTGAAGACAGTGAAATAAGCCAAAAAATTCAGTGAGCTTTAAAATTAAACCACAGACAGGTGATGGATTATTTCTCCATAAAGAATTAGATTTTTAGAAGCCATTGTACATAGATCAGTCCAAGAAGAAAGGATGTGTTTTTTATGGCACACACAAAGGTCCTGGCACTGCAAAGTGTGTGCTGGGCATTTTGCTCACTTCAGTAGGGCTGAGGGGCAGGATGTGCTGGGGGATTTCACCTCATCGGTATCTTTTATACAATTTCAACTCTATGCCTTCAGTATTTCACCACTACGAGAAAAAAACCAAACCAAACCAAACCAAGAGTATGATTTTCAGTACAAATGAAAATCCTCCTTGCCAAAGGAGGGTAACTCATTGTGATAAAATTATTAACAAAGGAAAACAGACACGTCCACAACCCACTTATTTTAATTTTTTAAAATTCTTTCTCATATTCCCTCTCAAAATTTAAACTTCAGATGTTTGATAAAGTACATCATGATTTTTTTTCCCCTAGCTTATGATTTGTAATTTATGCAGGCTATCATAATGTGAATAATGAAATGATGCTTCGCATAGTTTTATTCCTATGGGTTATGAAAGGAAGATCATTGGCACTGTCCTGTCATTGCAAATGGTCCTGGATTTCTGATGTCTCACTTCAATTGATGTTAATGAGAAAAAGAATACTCAGGCAAAATCTGCTGTTGGCACAGCATATAAGAAAAAAACCTCACAGAATCCCAAAAGGGGGAGGGTGGAAGCAGGCAAATCTCTAATGCATAAAGTAATAGGGATTCAAAAGATCTTTACAAGCTGTTAAGTAGCAGTTGGAGAAGAGAAAAAAAAATTTTAAATTACCTAAATGGCCACACAAGATTTGGGCAGGACCCAGACCTTAGCTAATATTTCTCCCTTCCCACAATTTGTATACGCCTGCACTATGGATTTCAGCTGAACAAAATTAAATGTAAAAAAAAAAAAAATTAAAAAGTGGTGTCACTCCATCTGAAATCATTAGAGAAGTCTGACAGTTTCTTTGGGTAATAAAAGTTAAGATATTCATTTCAACAATTTTGGCTTAGACTACACTGAACTTTACTGACAGAAAACGGCAAACCTTCAGAGGCTGAGCCATCACGGCTAATAAGTACTGCAATGAATCAAATTGATTAACTGGATTCCCTATGGACTTCCAAAACATTTCCTTGCAATTCACAAGCAAATATACATATGTGCCATGAGCTTGTTAGATAGATGACAAATGAACAGAAAAGCCTCAGTGTACATACAGCTGTTCTGAGTTTGAAATCCCTGAATTGAAAGTCTTGGGAACTCCTCTGGCACTGTTTCCTCTCTTGAACACTTTGGTGAGAAGGCTGAATTTCTAGATGAACACTGCTCATTTGCAAGTGGTTTCCCTCCATCCTGCTGGATGATTACACATCAGTAAACTCATTAAGGATCAAATCATTACTTCTAAAATTACAGGTTAATTCTTTTGTAAAAAGTCAGATGTTAAAAGTTGTGGCATTTAAGTAAAACCTTATAAAATGAAGGCCTTGTTGCCTTTGTAAAAGTAACAGGCCTGTGACTTTGGCTAGAGAAGGACTATGAGGAAAGTCTGTGAGAAGAAAAACAATTAGTTTTTACCCATGACAATGCAGTATCAACAGAAGCAAGAAAGTTAAACAATAGAAGGAGAAAAACAGCAACATATCCACACCTGTTATTTTTCTGAATGCTCGAACGCTTATGCTGTAGGCAGCCAGTGGTAGCATACTGGGGTTAATAATGGCCAGTGAGTCTACCGCAGCAGTTTAGCAGCCAATGAATGTGTAACACGAATGGCAACATACAAAAGGTGTATAAAAGAGGCTGCTTTGTTTAATAAACAGCTTTTGCCCTTTGTCCGAGGCACTGTCTGTGTGTGTTGTGGCCACCCCAACAGCGACAAAAAGTTAGACTGAAAAACAGAGGTGAAGGAAGGAGGATCAAGAACCTTCAAAAAAATCAAGTAATTCAGGAAAAATAAGAGGACCATGGGACCTCCCACTGTTTCTGTGAACCCACCAAGTCCTGATAACCTCTCAGCTTCTAGAGAAGAAACCAGATATGCAGGAGAATTCCCAGGCCCAGGGATGACAGGGCACCAAGCTGGGACCCATTTCTGAGGTCTGCAAAGGACTGAGTGAGTGGCTGTGTTGTTTTACCTGGGAGAAGAGGGAAAGGGTTGTGTGGCACGGGGAGAAGTGAAGCACAGCTCCAAATGTCAGCAAGTGTTCTAAAGCATCCTGGGCTATGCTGAGAAAGGAACTGAAATACTGGAGGACAATGTAACAGAATCAACCATGGTAACTGCACCTGTTTCAGCAGAAACAGAGGCTGTACAGGAGAGGGTTTGTTCATTACAAAGCAGCAAGGCACTCGTTAAGACTTAAGGAAATCATTCTTCCTTTCAGAGATGCATTTCAATATCCACAGTGAAGCTACTACATATTTTCTAGAACTAGATGCATTAAATATAACTCAGAGGAATTCACGTTCCTGTGATGCGCTGAGAAATAATGTGAAATAATGTATTGTTTTAAACATCCAGCTATTATCTATTTCCTACTTGCAAGCTGAAGGACTCAAGGGGAAACTGATTAGGGTTCTACTTTTAGTTAAAGATGCTTAAGTGATAAGCAAGGTTCTAATATACCTATTTTTTGCTCACTAAAAACTATTTTATGCTTTAAAAAAGTCCTGCTATATTGTTTCTTCTTCAGAGAAAGCATATATACGCAAATACTTCAAGGCTGTGATCAGTACCTGATAAAAACATGCCACCTTTTGCAGGTTAAAAAAAGCATTTCAGGAAATAAAATGTGGCTTGCATTGAGTCTATTCCACATGAAAATGAGAAACCTCTCCCCTCCCTCCCACTCTGATTTCTGCCTGCCTTGGAAACTCCCCCCCTGCGAACATGGGGAGCTCACATGAGGCCCAAGCTTTCCATCTTTCCATCGAAGTGCTGAAAACTGCCACATCCACAGCGTTCTACCCAAATTGGATGGAAGAGCTATTAACCAACAGGAATCCAGTTGCACATTTTCCTTCAATTTCTCCTTATGCCCCATGATGAGGGCACTGATGTGGAAGGTGACTTCCTACGTTCTGGTCATGAAATATATAGGAGCTTGGGACTGCGTGTGCACATCTCAGGGATGTGGTCTTTTTCTAGCACTAACACTGCCCTTGAAACCATAGCAACTCATCACCCAGTCTGATGTCAAAGTATTTCAGCTTCAAAGACTAATGCATTCCTTGGGACACCATTAAAATGAAAAGCACAGTTTATTGTACCATTTGTTAAAGGACTAAGTAAACCTGCTCCTTATAATGAAATATTGAGTAAGTATCACTTCTTGAAGGCCTTGTAATTCATTAAAACAAAAACCAACCCTCCCAAAATCTTCATGTGAACATGTCAAGCCATGGGAAAATCCTGCATGCAAGTTCCTGCTGGAATAATGAGGTTCATCTGTACGCATTTGGATTTGGATGACACTGTATCAGCTAGCCTCAGAAAGGCTTCAAAAAAGAAGCCTCTTTTAAGGCACCAAAGTAAGTTGGTACCTGGGCAAGTTCCAGACAGAGTGAGCCAAGGGGTTAGAACAAAGCACAGATTTTCCCTTCCCTCAGCCATCCCTGGCTGCCTCTCCCACTCAGCTGACAAGCAGCTTGCAAGGAAAGGAAACAAGAGCAGTGCATCATTTTGTTCCCAGGCTTCTGCTTACCTCAGAGATTCCCGATCACAGTAACTGTTGACTGAGCCTTCATTTACCTAGAGAAATGCTTCATCTTACTGATGAGCTCATAAAACCAGTCTCTAGCTGGTGATAACTCCAAACAGCCTCCTCTCAGGCCTTCTTGCCTTACAGAAACAGTTCCCATTCAAGCATTTGCTGCAGCTGGAGACTCTCCCCTTCTCTGGGTTTCGTATTTCTGGCAGTACAGAGGTTAGATAATATTGCCAGTGCATCTCCACCTGTAGGACAAGTAGGTGCTTCTTATTTTAGTCACCTGGGAGAGGTGGTGTACTTCACCCACCACTCTACATCCCTCAAGTTGTGTGTCCTTCTGTTCCAAAATCTGTAAAAATAGCTCTGTTTAACTCTTCGGCCAGGTACAAGTGCATACCCCTCCATCCCTCCATTTTCTCTGCTCTTGGATGCTCCCTTGCAGACAATCAGTTGGGTCTTTTCTGAAGTCAGGGACAGGAATAGTGATGAAGATCACTTGGTGAAAGAAATTATTACAAGAAATAAAGCACTTGCACAATAGTCAATTAGGAGGCAAGAAGCTCTTTAACCATTTAGCCAGCAGCCTGCAGCTGGAAAACTGGAACCCAGCTTCATACAAAACACTGCTGTATTTCAAGAGAGATGATGTTCTTGTCCATCTCCAAGGTGTGGGTACCTACTGTCCTGTCCTCAGCAGCTTCATTCCACCGAGAGCTCGGCAGCACAGGAAGGGCCCCAAACCTGGGTTCGGATCTCTATGCCCAGAGCTGCCTCGAGGCACAGCTGCCAGCAAGGACTGCAGCCAGCACAGCTCCTCTCCTGCTTGTATCTAAGTGAACAGGGTGGAGTTCCGAGAGCCCCTGGACAACCACAAATGATGGCTTTTCTCAGGGAGCCACCTCCTTGCTGCCCATCCAGGCTCCATTCAGCATTTCCCTCTGGTAAAAGGTGGTGCCTTTTCTCTCCCATTTTGCAGCTGCCCAACAGGTAGCAGGAAGTGAAAGCAGGCAGGTCAGAGGAAGCCGATATGGGTTCTAGGACAGGACCAGGGAAGGAAGAAAGTATGCCAGAAAAAAGAGAGGAGATGAAAGAGTGATTGCCACCCACTTCAACACCCTCTTTAAGCGCTTTGCATCCTCCAGGCTCCTCCCAGAACAACCCTACACTCCGACATCTTCCCCTTTCATGTCACGCATCTTACCTGCATTTCAAAATGGGATTTTGCCTGTGTGACTCAGAGCCTCAGGCTGTGCCTCTCTCGGATGAACTTCCTCACCTGAACACACACCTTCCATCCAGCAAAAATATTCCTCCCACTCGAGACTACAGAGCAAAGGTAGTGTGAAGTGGCACCTGTTTGTCACCTCTCTTGGATCTGTTGTCTCTGATTGCAATTTTAACTCTTCCTTTTTAAAACTCAGCAGAAAATATTTCAACATATTTAGCATTTCAGCTTATGAAGGGGCCCTAGTTTTTATTTTTCCCCCTCATTAAAAACACAAAATTAGTTAGAGCATGACCAGATCATCTCTGTGCCAAAGGTCAATTGGAAAATTCAGCTGTTCCTTCTCTTATGGCAGCTCCTCTGCTTTTGTACATACTCTGATGGAAATGATTCATTAATTTCTCCAGCATGTGGGAAAACCTCTTTCCTCTTCATTTTTGTAACGAAACATTTTTCTTCTTAAAAAAGATATTCTTCCTACTCAAAACAAGATGGGATATAAAAGTGCAGAATATGTCTTATTCCTGGTGGGTGTGAAAAGATGTCTTTTATTAGGATACACATCATCACTCAAATATGAAACAATTTTTCCCTCTTGACAGTAGAGCTGTTTGCTCAATTTCCATTAATGATTCTCACCAAATTTTTAACCTCTTTTTACTTTCCTACTGATATTTTGAGGCACACTGAGGGCTTCTTATGTTTGGAGAACAATTCCATACTTTGTCAGTTCTATTTTATTTAGCAAGCCAGACAGCTGGAAACCTGGATAAAAGCTCAGCCCATTTATTTTTACTCTTAAGTATTTCAGAGAAAACCCCTCTGCCATCTGCAAATCAGAGGAAGTCAGTGACTATCATTTCTCCTATTTTCCTTCTGAACTCCTACACTACAGAGAACTATATGCTCCTCCCTTGTTTTAATTCTCAGGCAAATGTTTGAGGTATATGTGAACTTCAGTTTCAGCTCAGTGTGATAGAGAAAAAGGGTACCTAAAACACTTTGCCAGGAAAAACAACTTTCCTTAACAGAAAAATGTGACATTCTAAAACTGCCTGTAGTTCAGTGACAGCTATCAGACAAACTGCAGTGGTGTCTGGGGGCTCAGTACTGATGTAAGGTCTCTGTGGGGATTACAGTAAGGAACAACTGGAGGACAAAACTAAAACAAGAATACAACTAGTATGGAATATCAGCATCAAGTAGGGAGATATTCCTTCGCAACAAAGAGAGTTCATTTCCTTTGAATATATCAACTGGAAATATCCAAGTGATAGTGCAGGAGTACAATTTTTAATGCTTAAAATCACTGACAAAAATATTGAGATTTTTCAAGTACCAAGAATAAACCAAAGTATCCTCTTGATATTTGTGTGACTGAGAAATCCCATACAAGAGCCAGGACCCCACTGGGCACTCCCATGGAGAGCTGCCTCAGCCCAGGTGAATGCAAGAACACTGGCTTCTACCTGCCTCCCTCCCTCCCTCCCTCCCTCCCTCCGGTCATCAGAGTGTTTTCCAACAGCCAAATGGAAAGATTTTCATGTGCAAGCCCACAACTTTCCAGCAGAGCTGGAAGCCACCACATCCTGTGTGTCTCTGTTGGTTAGAAAGATGCTGTGAGGACTCAAATGTATTTGGGAGATAATTCCATTTACCCAAGATGCTACAAAAGCACCTGGTCTAAAATCAGATCCTTAAAGGAAGGGTTGGTGTGTTGTTATTTCTCTGAACTGAAAATGCTGGAATTAACAGAATTGTCATATTTTAACAGGAACAAACTCTTACGAGGATTTAGTCTAACCTGCCAGAAATCTGCAGGATAATGTGCTCTAGAACCTTTGTACATTAAAGAAGTTCTTTGCTCTTTTTCTTTTTAATCTAACCATTATCTGTAATTCTTATATTTTCTCACATTTTGTGTAGTGTGCCAGGGACCAACTCAAGACAATTATCACAACATGAATGAATACTAGAAGACAGACAAATAATAGAGATCCAGATGCACAGGATAATGGTGTTGCAGCATTTTAAAAGGTTTTTAGATTCACAGAGCTAACGAGAATATCCTGTATTATGTTGCACAGAGTTCAGCCGATGTGGAAGGGATAGAAATCCAAATGCTTTGCGGCAGAAGCCACTCTTTAGCTGAGATGGAAAAAATACCACGTACAGCCACATGACTCCCTAATTGGGTGTTGTAGGTTTTCTTACACCTTCCTTCACAGCAGCCAACACAGGGCATTGTCAGATAAAAGAGACACTAAATAGGGCAGAGATCTGATTCAATTACATAATTTTCATCTGGATAGAGACAGTCTAAATTTTGGGGATATCCACCTTTAATGCAGCAACTGTTTTAAACACATAAAACAAATCCAGTTCAAAGCAGTGTGCATTACTGCCTGTATTTCATGCTGAATCATCATAATGTCTTTCTACAGAGAAAAAGGAGGATTTTATGTTCCCATGTACCTTTAGTTCATCTTGTTCCCTTTTTCAAGCCCTTGTACTGCAGTAGGAGCACAGAATGATGAAGTCACACTGCTGACCTGCCCTTTAACAGGACCTTAACTTTTACACTCCTCTGCATTCAGCCAAGCTAGAGAGATGAATAGCTACTGTAATTTCTGTCATCTTTAACTCTAAAAGCCAGTTTATCTTGGTTCCACTTCATATTTTTCCCAACCTTCCCTTGTTCTCTATTCCCATCATTTATCTCCCCTCCATTTCTATTTTCGCCAATCACTTCTCTCATACATTACCTGTAATTTTGTGAAGCCATCTCCTGCTCACACACTAACAAGCTACAGCCCCCCGGACGGAGTCAAGTGACCTGTTTTTACTGCTACCTGAACAGGCCCTTTTCCAGCTTGTTTATGTAAAAGGACAATGTGAAATCACTCTTCCTGCACTGCTATCCCTAATCTGTGCCAGGTTAATCATGGCTGTTGCTAGGACAGGCCAGCAGGAGCCATTCACTACAACAGTTGTTGACCGATTCGTGAGAGGTACTTGGGGAGGCGAACTACCTTCTCCATTAGTGCCTCTGTCCCTCAGTGCTCAAACAGCTCTTCTGATCACCAGAACTGATTTCTCTGCCCTACGTACATGCAGATGACATTTAGCCCCTACTTAATTGTTTCCTCCTATTTCCTATATTCTTGGAAGAGTCATGTAGCAAGGAGGAGACATTTGTGTATGGCACTGCTGTGCTGACACCCTCCGCTTACAGAAGTGAGAAATCAGTATTGAGATAAAACACATAAAACACCCGTTCGGAAAAAAAGAAAGGGAAGCTAGTCCTTGAACAGCAATAAATTCTAATCTCTCAGCTAGTTTCACAGCTACTGTGATTCTCCAGCCTCCAATCTGTATTCAGCAATGCCTGCAGTACAGCTTTGTACAGAAAGAGCCAGCTCTGAATCTCACAACTGAGTAGATTTAGTATCACTATTACTTGACAGTTTACTTTGGAAGACAACAAAGAAGGATTAAGTCTTCACCACTCAAATTATTAAACAAGTGAAACCGAGTGCACACTACAGAAATGCTACAGGTTACAAGGCACGGGATTGTCTGATGTGAAGATAAATGATATAAAGACACTCCATTATTCATTGTATTGGCCCATTGTAGTACTCCACAATAACCAAGAATGTTATCAGTGTTATCTTCAAGATTCAAAAAACAGTAATGGAAAAATGCTTGCAGCTGAGTTGGGACAAAACTGCTTAAGCTACTAAAAAAAAAAGTGGGTTCACAAACAACAACAAAAAAATAGACTGAATATATGGGTGAGGGGGTGTTTATAAAGATGAAGCAACTTGATTTCACAAGTACACAACTTGTGTGTTACACAGAGCATAAGCTCTCAAGGAAAGGTGGCTTCATATAGATTTTAAATCAACTTTCATAAGTGTTTTTTTTAAAAATCACCAAGCTTCATAAAACAAAATTAATTAAAACTATAAACATGAATAATAGGGGAATTCAAGTTATTAAAGCTACACGATTTTTCAGCTGGGCAGAAAATCAAAACATACATTTGGCATTTTCACAAGCCATCGAGGAAATAACACGGGTCTATTCTTTATTTTGTCTCCCGCTCCTGGGATATTTCTCTTAAAGCAATGAAGTTCCTTCAGAAAAATACAGTAAAATAAACACTGCTTTGGGGCAGGGCTGCAGATAAAGTGACAACTTGTAAGAAACAAACTAAATCGGTTCAGTTACAGTGACTGAAGTTCGTGTTTCATGGAGGATCAAATGTGAACACGGTAACAAGAAGGACCCCCACAGTACCCAATAGCTACTGAGTAGGATAAAGCTTCTCTCAGCCTTGAGAAGGCTCCAGGAAGACTGAACTGCTCCTTTCTGGGCTAAAAGAAAGATGGGGACAAACTTTTCAGCAGGGCAACAGGACAAGGGATAACAGTTTTAAACTAAAACAAGGCAGATTCAGATGAGACATAAGAAAAATTTTTTACATTGAGGGTGATGAAACACTGGAACGGGTTGTCACAGAGGTGGTGGATGCCCCATCCCTGGAAACATTCAAGGCCAGGTTGGGCAGGGGTCTGACCAACCTGACTGAGTTGAAGAAGTCCCCGCTCTTTTAAGGGCAAGTGTGGACTACCTGACCTTTAAATGCCCCTTCCAACCCAAACTAGTCTTTATTATCCTTCCAACAAATTTAGCTGAAATTACACCAGAAATGCAAAAAGTATTTTGCCTACTTCTAAATCAGAACTAGAAACCAGGCCATTTCCATTTTTTGTGTTTGATTTTTCACACTGCAAATCAGTTCCATAAAAACAGTGGCAGACTAGGATCCAGCAGCTCAGTGCTCTCAGACTGTTAGAGGGGACTGGGGCAAAGGACTTCATGGGAGCCTGACTAATAGCCAGATGATTTCTAATGACAACACTGACATAAAAGGAATAGTATCAAAAAGGAGAAAAAACCATCATCCTTAAGGAGAAAGAAAACACAAACTTCTGCTGCTGCTGCAGTGTCTGAGGAAAGGAAGCACAGAAAAGAATTCCACAGCCTACTGAGTGTTTCCCCAGGCCTGCGCAGTTCCTCACCCAGCATGGCTGGCACAGCAGCTCACACCACTGACTTGTCAGACCCTGCTTCCCAGCAGAGGGCAAAATGCTACTTCTGTATCTGCTGTTTAAGCTGCTTTAAGGGACACCAAAAAGAGGATGAACAGCTGATGGTCCTGAAAGTAACAGCTCCCAAAGAGGAGAGGGCACTGGAACAGCGCCCGGCTGCCCTGGCCAGGCAGGGAGGGAGAAAGGAGGGAGAAGCCAAGGAAGAAAAACGGGCTGGTTCTTGGAGAGGGAGCACAGCATCCGGCCCCTATCCTGCTTCACCTCAGTTTGTGAAAATAAATACTACATCCTTATGCTTCTCCATCATCCACAAAGTACCAACAGCTTCTCCTAAGAGGATATTCTGTTGTAAAATACTGATTTTACTTTGCAGAAGAAGAAAAACTTTTACAGCTCCTGAGAGTAAACAGCATCAGTAATTAAATTATATTGCAAAAAGGATATCTGAAAGTAAAAGAGAGAAAAATGTTTGTATATAACAAACAACACATTCAATATTAACAATCTAAAACAGTTGAGCACATGGAATACACGGTAAATAATTTAGAAACCAGTGCCCTCGTTAATGATTTGATACTGTCAGAATGTTGCTTATTCCATTCCCTCCCCCCACCTCCATTTTTCACTCCCCAAAGTGATTTTATATTTATATAAGGCAAAACACCTATTTTGTATTTGCCTGAAGGGCTTAAATTCTGCTGTGAAAATAGCCCTTACAGTCCCTGGATTTGCTAATTTCGGGACAACAGGATACATTTACAGCACCTTATCATGGATGCAATCCACTAGACAACATGAATAGAGATTGCTATATCCAATTAGAGAGTATCAAAGATAATAGAGTTAGATTTGCAGAAAATTTTCAAAGATGTCATATCTTTGAACAAAACTTATTAGGGCTCCATCAGCCGTTTGAACAGTTTTAATGAAGTTGAAGCTCAGCTAAGTACAGAGTTATTTTACTTCATGATTAACTTTGAAGAATTTTATTTTTGAAGCCTTAACATCCTGTAATTAAAAAGAATCCTTAACACATTGCAGTAATTCAGTATTCAGTAATTTATGTTACAAGATCTTCTTCCAGAAATGGGCTCGATATATAGCCAAATGTTGTTAACCAACGGGTGCACTTCCATTTATTGCTACTGGCTTCTTTAATATTTTACATCTCTTGGAGAAAGCATATTCTCAGCTTCCCATTCAACACTACAGCGATACATTTGAAAAATGCCCTTCTTCTGGCAGCCAGAGCTTCCGCCTGCAGTGCTTGCTGCATGTTAACATTTACCTACAGCAGCGCAACGCAACGCAAATGCCAAGGTGCAGGCCCAGGCCAAGGCATTCCCAGGAAAAGACGAAGGATTTGCAATTATTGATACTTACAGCCATTTGAAGCTACATTTTAACGTCGTCTCAATCCCCACATTGACTCCCTTAATCTGGGTCTCTCTGACCTGACTCAAAATGGACACCACTAAAGCCAGCATTTAGCAAACTACTGCTACTTTAACTGGAAGGTTATTTTTTTCCACATCTCCAGACACCAAAGGAATCTATTAATGCCACTGCTGTTTTACCAACACTCTCCAAGAACAAGACTAAAACAATAACACCAAAATAATGGATTTTAAATACGGAACACAACAAACAGCTAAATTTCACAAACCTTGTTTAAAAATCACACTGCAAGGATTTAGCAGCTTAGGACTCAAACTACCTCTTAACAGCAGATGCTGTTGGCCCACAACCTTTCACCATAGCACAGAAAGACTTAATGCTACGAAGTATATCATATTTTAAAAAACAGAGTATCGTGCATGCAACTTCTAAAACAACCCTCATCTTTTTTGTTTTCTCCAGCTTTAATATAATGTGTGTAGTACACATTATATTAAAAAGAAGATGGAATAGATGTAATAACAGAAAAAATAAGCACTATATATAGTAATTACCTACAAGCAAGAAAATAAGAATTCCCATCCTTAACACTACAAACTATTTGCAATGCACGTTTTTGAGGGTTTTACAGGCACTGCAGACATTCCTCTCATGATTTATATCTTTTAGAGCAAAACTTCGTTATTTCAATTGGGATAAGGATATATTGTATCCAAACCATAAAGACAGAGCAAAGAAAGCAGAGAGTCGTGTCTCCAACCTGTTAAGAGAGAGCAAGAATTTCTCACTGAAGGCACCAAGGGAAGGTTTTGAGCTGTCCCAGTACATGTACACAGACACCAAGCAGCCCGGAACTGCAGCCTGAAACAGTTCTTGATAAAAATTACTCTTTTCTATTTTTGGAATGGAAATGATGCATAAAACCACTGCCATCAACTCAAGAGTTAATTTTGAGAAACATCTGTATTGTATTTTGCTTCGTAGAAAGCCTCTTTTCAGTAACATTCCCTGGCATTAATCCATATTCAAGAGTCAGCCTACTCTAATATCACAGTAGTAGCTAAATGAGAGACTAGTGGACCCCTTCTTTTGTGACTCTGGTGTATGTGTGCCTTCTCTTCCCCAAAGGGAAGCAATCAAGCAAGGAAAACCTTCGTGTCAGGCCAGGCTAGTTTTGTGGTGGCCTCCACACCGGGAGCTGAGGGGCACAATCCATCCCAGACCTCTCCTAACCCTGACCTGGAGCTTTGGGGGGGTCCAGCCTACTTAGAGAACACTGGAAGCTGTCCTGCAACCCTTGTCCCTTGCCAGCAAGACACCTGCAGGGGGCCTGACCGAAGGGAAAGCAACACAGCTCTGTCTCCCCTGGCCGGTCCATGAAAGAACAGGAAATAAAGCTACTGGAAAGAAACAAATCATAACTAAGGAGGAACAAAAACATTTCAGAGATGTTTGTTATTTCCCTCTTCGCTCTATCCTTTCTCATACACACATTCCCTCTCCCTACATTTCCAATTATTATTATTATTATTGCTTTCAGCTCTCCTAACCTGTGGGGAGATATTTTGGGTAAAATGAGACAAGTCTACATGAAATGCAAGCTTCTGATGTAGACAAGAAATCTTCTTTTTTCCCCCCAGAATATTTGGCTTGACACTTCAAAGGCTTATTTCTCACATTCACAGTGATTCTTCTATAAATATATCCATCTATATGCACATAGTGACTGCAACAAATCCACGGTCACACAGGACTTCACAGTCATTACATGCACACCAAACTGCAGCCCTACAGACCTCACAGCAAACCATGGGGAGCAAACTGCAGACCTTCTGCAAACACCCCAGTTTGTGCTAATGGGCTGGAGAAAAATGCTAGATGCAGCCTTCCCAGATACTGCTCCACGTATCCAATCCTTACAGGACTCCGGGGGCAGAGCTACTCCCTTCACTGGGAACGCGCGTCTTGCTTTACGCCATGCCTTACACAGGCACAAGGTGTGCAGACACTCATCCTTTTTGTCTGCTCAATCAGGATTTAAATAGGGGACTAGTGGAGACAGTTTGCAGCGTTTAACAGTGTGACTCTTCTTTGGATGGGGAAATGTTCTGCAAAAAGCAAAGACGCATTTTTCTCTTTGCCTCTCTAACCCCAATAGCTCTGTAGATCTCTTATTTTTGCAGGGGTTATACTCTACTGGTGTCTGGTATCAGCCCACAACCAAACCATACTATTAAGTCTTCCAAAATGAATAATAGATGAAAGGAGGTGCTGCTGAAAACAGTGACAAGCAACTTATCAAGAAAAGCTGTTTTTCCACAGTAAGAAACCTCCTGCTCAAAAACACTAAGCCATACCTACCATCATACAGAGCATATTCTATTTACAGTACACCTATCTGGTTTTAATCACATCAGAGGAGTGTAAATTCTAGGAGTGAATCCTTTTATCTTTCAAGCCAAGAGATGTATCAAAAGTTAAAAACACAGTATCAAAATATTTTCATCCCATTTTGAGCTTCACCACAAAGATGTATTTATAGCATCAACGAGGGGGTGTTGTGCAGACTTTCTGAACCAGCTTTTATAGACGTGCCATACCTATGCATATTATTGTCTGAAGTACATCCTTCATCATTTGAAAAAGCTCCATGAGCTCTATTTCCACAAAGACACCACTCTGGAATTTAGCTCTCATTCTAGGTTTTGAAAAACAAGTTATTTGTAAAAGGATGGGATATTTCACTGAATGCAGTAGGATGTATTTTCGTTTTTCTTTTTAGTATAGCCCAATGAGCTTTTAAGCTACTGGAAATAACAACAAAGGGTACAGGGCAGTCTCCACTTAAAAACCTAAGTGCAACAGCTACCTGCACATTCCAGGTACACGGAATATTGTTTATATTTGAATATATTCAAAAGGCCATATTTCACATATTGATATTGTTTTCCTATTAATACATGCTTTATCAATTCTACATCTAACAGCTCCCCAGCCATGTTATCAGAACCCCTTGAGCACTTCACAAACCCCAATGCTCCTTCTCACATTACTGTAGCCTTCTCTGCCTGCTTCACAGAGAAGAACAAAACCAATCCCACAGATGACACCAGTGTATCTGCCTTCCCAAAGTCTCTGGGAAAGCAAAAAGCTGGACTTCGGTCCCTCACCTTTCAACACCGAGTTTATTCCTATTCTCTGCCCAGGTACAGGAATCTGTTGCCAAGTGAGTCATTGCAGGATAAAGTTCTTTAACACTTCAGGCTAAAGACTCACAAGTCCCTGCAGGTGCCAAAGCGTGGACACTGCAAAGGTCAGAAAGGATCAGCACCAGCACAATAACATTTTACAGTCTGCTTTCTCATCTAAACATGAATAAAATTCCAAATCCAAGCTATCACAGCATTCGTTCCCCCATGGCAACTTCTCAAGAAGAGGCAGACACTGCGACTCAGAGACAATGGCACAGAACAAACTCCTCCATTCCTGCTCACTTGAGACATTTTTTCAAGGTCTACGAGGTTTACTATTTCTGCCCTGAGGCAATGACTGGGACTGCATCTTTCCAATCCCCCTTCAGCTCATCCAGCCACATCTGTCATCTCTCCTGGCATCTCTCAGCTCCTTGGTGATATCTGCTAGCTCTTCCATCTTCATCTTTCAGCTCAACCAGACATATCTGCTAGCTCTGTCATGATTGATCCGATTCTGACAATTAATAAACATGACACACTTAATGTCCTGTTATTTTAACACCGAAAATTTCCGGGAAGGCTGTCTTTAAACAAGATTTTCACAACTGAAAATTTCATCAGAAAGCAAACTAATCCTACTTTCAGGTACAGTAATATAATTTACTGTCTCCAGCTGAATTGCCCCATCTCCACAGTGATACCCACTCCAAAAGTCTTCCAATGACAGCAAATAGCCAGTCCTGACGTGTGACTCCACAGCTGAACTGCACTGCACTCAGAGCTGCCTACAACTCACCCGCTCAGAACACAGGAAAGCAGTGCGCATTCTTTATGTCCAGCTCTGTAGCCTGCCTGCTGATTTTATGGTAAGTGAACTCCTGCAATGACTGTCACCGTAGTGCACGGTCTGTCCCAAGGGATGTAAGGCTGCAAAGCCTTTCTTCACCACCCTCCCTGCCAGGACTAGGGGCAAGAGTGAGTACCAGAGAAAAGGAAGATACAGAAGTTCCTTGCCTCAGTTCCTGGGAGGCAATCTTGGGTTCTGGTAACAGGATGTGACCCATCAAGCCAGCAGAAATTTGTCCCTTCAAAAAAACAAACTCAAACCGGCCAAGAAATAACAACAAAGGAAACAGAGAGTTGAATTACTTGTGCTGGCATTCCAGTAGGGATGAAACTGCAGCGCGTCCTCAGGACAACTGTGCTGTAAGACAGTTTGAGCATTTATGATGATCTGCAAAATCAGCATTATAGGGAAATTCTGCATCCTCTGTGCTGGGCATCTGGAAGTGGCCCAACCTCTGCATACCTCTGTGGAAGATACATACAAGATGACATGGTAGGAAAATATTAGTATGGCAAAAAAAAAAAATTAGTGTGATACGTGTTCTCCTTCTCTGATGAATAGTGATAACCTCTGGGAAGGCCCCAGCTCCTACTGGAAGCTTGAGACCATACATGTACTTAATAATGAAGAATAATAATGTTTCCATGAGCTTCACTTGCTTTTAAAATGCATCCATAACCTCTTCTCTGACTCCTGCACATATACCCACCATTTCCATACGATGCAAGACTTCCCTTTTTTTGTGCAGTATGCTTCAGAGAAGCGGATAAATCACAGTTGCCTGAACCACAGAAGACTGTTCTCTTTCCAGCTGAGCACGACTGAAAATGCAGTGGGTGAAAATGGAGCAGTGCAGATTGTGCTGTTATTACCACATGGTCCCCTACACACACCATTTATACAGCTGTAAGTGAAAGAGGTGAATTTTCCACGCATGCCGTGCGTGATGAGCTCTATTCTCGCCTCCTCTAGAAGTTAAGGATTGGTAAAACAGCAGAGGCATGGTCTCATTTGATCGTAAGTCACCAGAAAGAAAACATACTGTTAAAAATGCTAGAGATTAACAGATTTTCCTGGAGATTTTTTTCCCGTGTCTAGATGAGAGAATAAATTGCTAGGGCTTCACTGTCAGTTTATCTTGTCATCCAGACCCTCCAATTGAGATTACTTCTGTTCTCCACTCCAGACCATCTGTTTCCCTGTATAGAAAGGATGTATGCACACTGGTGTTCATTAGTGTACATCAGGAGTGCCCTCTTCTTGCACAACAGTACCAATTAATTGATGTTACTTAAAGCTCCAAAAGAGCAAAGTGGAGCTCAACACTGCGCATACACAGTGACAAAAAACCCACTTTCATGTATAATTTAGGAAAGTGGATGCAGTTCAGCAACAGTTAAAGACTAATCTCTCATGCTTTTTGTGCATTTACATAATTGATTTGCTAGATAATGCACTCTGCTCCCTTATTTAATAAACATGTTAATGATTTCAGACAATTACTGCAAACTGCCTACAAGTGTCTGTCTAAGAAACACACCAAAAAAATTAAAATGAAAATACACACCAAAAGGCACATCCTTCATATCACATAACACAAGATATTAAGTCAATATGTCACCCTGTCAACAGTCACTTGCTACCTGCTGTTATACATTTATTCCAACTCTCGTGTATTAGCCGGGGCTGCGGCACTGACTAGACACCCATGTGGGCTAAAAAGGGAGCTCGAGAATCAAACTGGTGTGCTGTCAAAAGTCTGCGTGTGTGCGAGTGGGGAGGGGAGCTGTGAGACAGAAGGAAAGGAGGAGGGAAGGAAAATAATGCAGGGTGGAAGAGAAGATTAGAGAAGACATCTCTGCCGTGTAGTCTCCTTTGGGCTACAGGGGGGAAATTATGGAAAAACTAAGCTTGTTCTATTTTTCCCTCTACAGCTTGAAGAAGGCCCAGCAGACAAATATATCACTTCAAATCTTGTAAGCCAGCACACATTTTAGCCACTCTTTTGTTCAGTTTCAAGGCACTGGAGAAACTGCTATCATAGGGCTGGGATTGGGACCCACATCCCACCTGTCTCTGTTGTTCCAGCCTGCAGCCAAAGGCCCAGCACCGAGAGCTGCCACTGGATGAAGTGGAGGAGATGTTGCTGCTGGCTACACCTGCTCAGGGCTAGCTCCACAGGGAGGGTATTTTCAGGCCAGGATGCTCAGGGCTTCCCTTTCTCGCCCAAGTGGCAGTAAGGATTTCTACAGACATATTTAAAGGGAGCCCAAGCTGCACTGAAAAAAGTGGGAGGGGGAACAGAGGAAACACCAACTAACATAATAACTGGTATCACCATTACACCAGAACACCTAATCCTGCATTTAAAGGAAATTACAGCACAAGCACAGCAGGTCTGATCTCCTACTTGACATAAAACATCACACGGCAAAGGTCAATTTGCTTTCGGAAAACTGGCTAAGGCGAGGCGCTGCATAAAGCCAGCCACAAAGCTGTTTTCATGGCCTGCACTGCACAGACATCTAAGAGGGCACTACTTGTCCACCCTCTCAGCTGGTGGTTAAATTGCTCCACAGCTGACAACCAAGAGAGCAGAATAAGAGAAAAATTGTCAGTGTCTTATCTACAGTTTTTAATCACAACAGGTATTTTAAAAATAGCTATTCACTCCTCTCTGTGTTGGCTTAGCAATCCAGGCAGGGAAAAGAGGGAATCAATAAAAAAATATGCTACACCACTGTTATCTTCATCCAAGCAAGGTTAATGGAAAAGTATCAGTAAGATGTTTCACTAACCTGAAGTTAAAAACAAGAATGTAGGTATGGCTGTGCAATAAAAGAAAACCAGCACATTACAATGAGAAAATAAGAAGTAAAAGGGTTTTCTTGTGGCACAGTCAATAACTTGGGCACTGTACAGTAGCAATAGCAATACTTCATATTTCCACATTCACTACTTTTTCACATTTTACCTATATGAACCATATCCACAGCCTGGACACAATATGAATCTTCTAGAATGGCCTGCTTACAAGGTGGGAATTCAAACTATTTTATTCATCTGGGGTAATAATGAGCAGTTCACTATTAAGCATTTTGATCATCACTTTCATATTGACATTCCTTTCGTTCAGGAAGACACAGAGACTTTTTACACTTCTGACAACTGCATACAGATGTCACACTTCCACAAGACACATTTTTAAGCTTTAGAACTGGTTTTAAGTGTAAGCAGAGAGCGTGTTTCCTTAATCTTCTACTGGTTTGGAATCTCTTCAGAGTCTTACAAGGATTCTGTATTTGATATTTTGTAATTTCTCTTGGACTGGCAAACTTTTCCGTGCACTGGAAATATTTTGCAACCACCACTGATGGCATAGGGACTGAAAGGGAAAGTTTTCCATAACTCCAGTATCTTTAAAGTTTCCGTAACCAGACTGTTGGCCATTAATGAATTCTGACATTTTATGAGACCAACTGAATGGCAAGGACATTACTGCTCTAAAAATAATTGCCACGAAAAAAAAAAGCTTCAAATCTCCATGTTTCCATTTGCTTTCCATTTCCAATGAATATGGAACAAGTCAGCACCACCATACTTTCGGGCCCTAAACTCACATCCACTCTGAACAGCAACAGGACAATGTCTGGTCATCCTCCATGGCTGACCATCCGAAAAGCTAAAAACTCCCCCCATATTCCATCATGCCCCCCTCACCAGACTCCAGTGCTCAGGTTCATTGCCAAGAGTTCAGTTCCCAACAACATGGTTCTCATTCTCCCCAGCCTAAAGAGACACAGGTGTCACTGGCAGAGGACACATGAAATGTTCTGAACAGATTGAGAGCACTCTGCCTACTAAACACCAAGGAAACAAACGCAGTGGAGGGGGAAAGCCTCTTAATTGAGCTGCACAGCTTCAGAGCATGACCAGTTTTACTCAGAACAAAACAGCAGTGTAATAAACATAAGTACTATTGTAAACCCTTTGGATCTTCACTCTCAATGTTAAGTAATGTAAAAAATCCTATTATATTTGTTCAGCTGAAGTGGGCATATAAATTGGCCAGAAGTACCACTTGAAATTTTACAAGTGGCCTTATTTGTCCTGTCCAAACATACTACATTTGTTAGTATTTGGTCACCTAAATCCTTTCTGATCCATCAGTTCTGCTCAGCTTTCAGTTTTTAAATGTTCTTTCTTCCTCGAGGTACCATATTTGTTTTCCTGCACCACTGCTAGTATTCCACCTGAAGCAGATTTGGGATGATGACAAGTAAAAATACTATCAGCTCCAGAAGTGAAATACCAAGGCCAAGACTGCCTTGTACTAAAAAAAAAAAAA
>VZTI01001175.1:1936251-1949675 GCA_013397865.1 Struthidea cinerea | reverse complement strand
AAAAAAAAAAAAAAAACAGACAGCAAGTGAATGCTGATAGATTATGGCTAATAAATATAATGGCAAGTCACAGATTAATACCTAGTGACTCTCAGATTTATTTATTTTTTTTATTTCGAAGACTCTAATAAACAAGCAACATAAAAATCAAACTTTTTGCATAATAGAAAAAAAAGAAACCCACCAAACACAAGAAGCACAGCACATCCATTTAATCGCAAGTGCACCAAACTAAATCAATTTTGTTGGTTCGGGTTATTTTTTCCTGTGTTAGGAAACCTTAAATAAGTGTAGCATCCCATTTTGCAGTCTCTGTCAAACCCCTGCATGTGAGAAGGCAGGGACAACACAATATGAATAACCCTTACTCTGTCTCTCCAAGAGGGCCAGCCCGGTAAGCTGCTTCTGTTGTGCATGATACACCAAAGCGCTTGCAGGGGAGCAAAGGCGCAATTCAGATTGCAAGGCAAAAGGCTTAACACAGGTAAGAAAACTTTCTTTTCCCCTCTAGGTCTATTACTTTCTCCTAACTGCTCCCACTGGGTTATACCCTCAGCTGGAATGAATGAAAATCAATGAAGCAAAGCTTATTGACACTACTTGTTCACCTATTGTAAAATCCCCTTGCAAGCAGCATATTCATGCTACTCCTGATGCCTGAGACAGCTCTTCTAACACCCAAAATAACACCCCTCTCTTCCTCCACAAAACCCAACACCAGTGAGTCTGTTCAGTGAGCTCTGCTCCAAAACATTATCTAATTTCAATTATAATGGCAGTGAACAATACTCTTTCTAAAAACAAGCAGCTGATAGACCTGCTCTCCTAANACCTCCCTCCCCCCCCACCCACCACTTCTCTCCTTTGTGTTTCTCCACTATTCTTTGATCCTTTCTACCTGGTTATCTACTTCATTTAGACTATAAGCTCTTTGAGGCAAGAGCCAGTATTCTCAGGGGTTTGAAAAACATCTTTGCAAACTTAGGCCATTCTATTAAAGACCTATTTATAAATAAGGCTCTGTTGCAGGATGAAAGTGATTTATCAGTCATGACACTGATATCAGTGCAACATATACCTGGTACAGTGGTTAAGCTCACTATCCTAGGAAGGGGGCAAGGTGTCATGCAATCTTTAGGATTCAATGTTTTAAGCCTCTACACATGTTCACTTCATTGCAGAAACTGTGTTTTTAAATTAAAAACAGATGGAAAAAATTCCGCTTCTGTAAGTAGAAGAGTTCCAGTTGTGAAATTCAAACGTTATGTTTATTTCACACATTAAATTATATATAAGGTGCCATGTTAAATTATACATATAGAAAGAGTGCATATAAGTGAGGTAAAGTCTCTCCAGATTTCTCTACTTTGCACTTTCAAAAAAAAAAAAAAAAAAAAAAACCCAACCAAAACCACCGCTTCCTCCTCCTTTTTATTTTGTCAGCAGAAGGCAAGAACTGTGTTAAATTCTGATCACAGGCACATGCCACAAGCCTTTAAGGGACATTTAAGCTTCATCATGCCCATCTGAACCCAAGGCATTTTCTGCCGTTTGAAGCACCTCGGTGGTGTCCGCACTTCCCAGACAAGAAGGCACCTATTTTCTCCTGTGTGTAACAGCACCCTTTAAGAGGCTGCTGGATCCTGTATTCTTGCAATCAATACACTGAGTTTTTCAGGCAGTACCATCTGAAATGACTCACCTATCAGCACTACAGCAGAATCAGGAAAAGGTGGCCTCATAGGAAAATGGATTTTAAAAATCACTTGCAGTCAGTTGCACAGTTATTTCCATTTCATCATCACCACTGCTCCCAGTACTGGACAAATATATTCTATTCAGATAACATCATCCATCCCTTGACGAGATCACTCAAAATAGGATGAAAGTCAAGTACAGTAACAGGCACAACATGTGGACACCACTCAAAAATTCATTACCAGGTCTACTGAAAGCCAGAACTGTGGCAATTATGAGGTTTGGAAGCAATTTATTGAGGGTACATAAAGTACTTCTTTCAACTGCTCATTATTGCTGCTACCCAGAAGAATCATTAACAAGTACCACAGTGATGAACAGTTTCAGTGCTTACTTTGTTTCCTCTCCTGTTGCTGGGTCACCATCCTCCTTCACATTCTGAGCAGCTGCACAGGTGACCTAAAGTCCTATTCCCAAAGTCACAAGGTCTGTGACAAATCTGTACAAAGAGTTTAGCAAATTTTCATTGCATTTTGGAGGGAGACAATAACTTGTGTCCTTACTTTTTTCTGAAATGTTTTTTTCTTCTCTGGCACCCCCAAAAGCTCTTGCCTGCTATTTCAAATCAGAGTGGCTAAGAGTTCTTGCACATTCCCCCATTCCTTCTCCTCCGGAGTGTAATTACTAGAGGCAGGCCTGGGAGCCTTTGCAGACAAAAGAGCTACCCTCTGATGACTACAGCAGGATACCGATGTCCAGGTGCGTACTTGAGGTGCAGGCACTCCTAACAAGACTGAAATTACAAACCAGCCCAGGATAGAGACTAAACACTTCCAAGGGAGTAAGAAGTTATCTTTTCAAGGTGCAACCCTTCTCCCACATCATCTCACCCCATCTTTGCTTAAAATTTAAGTAACAGGGCTTTGTCTTGCTGAGGTATTGGGGGAAGGAGATGGGAAGATGATAGCATCTGCATTGTTCCCCACAAATGTCTGAAAATGTCTGAAAAAGTCTTCCAGCTGGAAAGAAATGAAATTCACAAACTTTATTTCTGCACCAGCAACTATCACATAAGAATAAACATGTTGTGAACGCTGGGGATGTATTTTGAAATTATCTTTGAGCTGATCAGTCTGGGACACCAAACAAACGAGCACAAAGAAACAGCACGGGAGATAAGAGCCATTATCCAGATGGCAGGAAACAGATCAACCCCAGGAACGTTTCTGCTCTCCTCACAGGCTCTCAGCTAAATGGTCTAAGTCACCTGAAGAACTGACTCCCTGTAAATCTCACCTGAATAATAACCCTTTCATTCCTTTTCTCCCCTACCCATTGTTAATGTCTTCTATCTCAATGCAAACACTCCTTGCACCACCCCTGACCTTCCTGCTTCCACCAGGTGGAGAGATGGAATCTGTTTCTTCTCTCCTTTTGCCTTTGGAAGGACAGACTGTCCAAATAACTCTGAGGCCTGAACTGCAGGCCATCTCCAAGCACACTGCTACTGTATTTGTTATTCACCCTTTCCCCATATTCCCTATAGCAACCAAGTTCATGGGAATAAGAGAGTTTTTCATTTCTAAATGTTAGTCTGAATTCTGCTTTTTTTTTTTTTTTCCCCTGGAGAAAAACACCTTGAGAAATACTCTTTCTGCATGTTAATTCCATTGCAAATACCTGATCTGAATTCTGAGTCATTAGCAAATGAGGTGACCTGTGACAGAAGGGCTGCCTTAATATATGTACGGGAAGCTTATCAGAGGAAGCATTTTCAGATCAAGAACCTCTAGTGCCTATAAAGCTCATGGGATGTGCAGTAATACTGAAGAATATTATTTATTTACATCAATAAAACATTATTTCAGTACCAGCTTGGAGAAACAGCAAGAGACTATGTATTGTACCTAATTTGAGTGAACCAGCTCACCTCATTAAATTAATTACAAGCACATTAATTTGCACTTTCACATTTTAAAAAATAAATAATAGACTCATAACAAGGTTTGGGTTGGGAGGGACCTTTAAAGGTCCCCCAGTTCCAACCCTCTGCCATGGGCAGGACATCTTTCAGTAGACCAGGCTGTTCCAAGCCCCATCCAATCTGACCTTGGACACTTCCAGGGATGGGGCAGCCATCCTGGGCAACCTCTGCCAGAGCTTCACCACCCTCACAGGGAAGAATCAAACTCCTCTGTTAGACCAGAATTACACATCCTTATACCAAGATACTACGATGAAGGTATTTCCCATTCAATGTCCTCAGTGCTCCTACTTCAGTTATAAGCACTGAAAATGAATGTCTGTAGTCTAGGAGAAAACAACGATTTGTTGGAGAAATGAGTATTTCACCCAAGGAGTAATTCTCCTTCAGAAAAATAAATTTATTGCCAGGTTCAATTTTTGACTGCACTTTTTTGCAACAAACCAACACAGAAAAATATTTAAATTTGGAAGTATTAAATAAGCATTCCAGGCATAGTAACTGAGCAGTCTGTTCACTTATGGCCTACAAGCCATTTTGAAGGCAAAAAACATGTGCCAGTATATATTTATATAGGCATATATGTTCACACTTACAGCACAGGAAAAGACAAATGTGTTCTTAGATGTTATATAAAGTTTAGAGTTCATGAGGGTTGTTTTTATTTTAAAAAACAAATCATCATCTATGCAGAGGGAAATATAACATGTAGAAGCCCATGTTTAAAACTTTCCCCGAAACTCTGAAATACCACGTTTTCATATTCATAACCCTATATTAAATATGAAACATTTCAAAGCAAATGTTTAAAGCTGGTGAATATATGACAGAATCTCTGTATCTTCTCAAAATGCATATGATCTCCTTCAGTGAATGTTAAGAAACTTTAAAGAACTCAGGCCAAGAAATGACCACTGGAGCATCTCTTAAATTCACAATTAAGTTGCTTCATAGCAAGGTAATCACCATCTCACTTAAGTTACATCAACTTGAAATGTTTATCCTGTTGTCTTTTTCAGAAGGAGGGAACTGTTTCTAAAGAGGCCCAGCATGAGGCCCCAGCAGCCCAAAATAACCCGTTCAGGACGAAGCGGCTCCGAGCTCCCCAGCAGGCAGGAGCCTGTTCGTGCTGGCACCGGTGCCCAGGCACGGGGCTGCTCCCTCTGGGCGCTCCCGGGGCAGCACCGACGCTGCACTTCCAGCCAGTGCCGCACACGGCCGCGCCGGGAGCCCGGGGGCTGCCCGCGGTGTCACCCAGAGTCGCACTCCCCACACGGTGCAGTTCGGAAATCACAGCACCCACGGCGTGTTCACAGACACTGCCCCGAAGTGCTGAGCCACCGGAGTCAAATGACAGAACCTCTGCCCATTTCTTTCAGTTACTTTAACAAGAGATGCCATTATGGAGCCACCCATTCAATGCAATAATGCAGCATCATCTATTCACTGCACTGTTTTACTTATACACCTCAGTTTACTGCAGGAAAAGAAGGCTTTCCAGGGTGGTATTTTAGAAAGATCAGGTATCTTTTGAGCTTCAGCTCACACAGGTGAGGAGGCAGTATTTTCTGTAAAACAGGCACTCCAGAAGACAGATGGTTTTGGAAGGACTGATAAGAGGTGTAAAAGATACTGGAGAAACCAAGTAGGCAGGTGGAAGAGTTCTGCTCCAGCCAAGTTTTATCACTCACATAAACAATGCAAACCTGGTTCTAGGATTGCACTCAAAGAGCCTCTATCTAAAGGAGAAAAAAATTACTGCCAAGCTAAACACAGCAACCTGCAACGTGTTAGTATTGGCCCCAGGGGGGTTCTTTTCTCATTCTCTACCTCACATGAAACCTCAGATATCCACACAGGCAGTAGTGCCCCGGCACCTCTCCAATCATTTGCATTCTCTCAACAATATCTCTGTCGTCAGGGAGTGTTTGGGGCAGGGGAAATTCACAGAAGAATGGTGAACTGAACTACCTTTTCGACTGGGATTGGAACTTGAATAGTGAGCAAAGAGCCCTTCTCTCCTTCCCCAGTCTCCATCTCCCCTCCACACTTCAGCAATGCCTCCCTCCTTTGCTTTTTCTCAGTTAAAATATTGAGCCTGCAAAACAGTCTCTTCAGCAAATGGCAGCTGAAGCATCTTTTACTTCATTTAAGCTGCTCTTTCAGTCATCCCCTCCACACCATGGGAAACTGGCAAGTTGAAAAGAGGTCATCACAGTCTGCATCCCATAAAGACAAAGTTTTCACGGAAAATAGGTGTGATGTCCAAATGTCCCTGTCAGACAGGACCAGCACACCCCAACAGCAGAATGGGTTTTTCTGATGCAATTCTATATTGCAGAATGGCAACCCCGTAGGTATGTCCTGATGTATAAGGCAGACACAAGAACTCAACTACATTATTTATTCTTTTTACATAATAGATGAAGGGAAGAAGGAGTTATAGAACGGACTTCAGCCTTAACATAAACGTATCTGCCTACAGAGATAGCTGCAAGGTAGGAAAACAGACTTACATGCTGTTTTCATAAGAAAAGATTTCTAAAAATCTAGACAACAAATCAGCCAAAAGCAAACATATGCAAAAGCATTTTAAAAAATTGCCTGCAAAATAGAAAATGAAACAGTCCTTCAAGTGCTAAATACCAGATGCTTAAAAAAACTAAGCATAAAAACACCATTGCAAACTACTTGGAAGTTTGAATTAAGGCTGAAAAAAAGTTCTACACAAGGAAGTAACTTTTAGAAGTATACACAAAGCTGAACTGATTCCATACTCCATGAAAAAAAGCTCCATAATGATTAAAAAGCAAGGAAACTTCCTTCTTATTAATTTAAGTCCTTACTCTTAGACTGAATGTGTCAGAATTCAAGACTGGTGAATAAATTCCAATTCTACTTGAAATGATTGCACAAATGAGGAAGCAACTTCAGTATATATATATATTTATATGTGTATGTGTATATATATATATATATAGATCAGCCAGTGACATAACACAGACACCAGCCAAAACCATTTCTGCGTATGTGGCATTTTTAAAGACATCACTGGTTTTCTAAAACTTTTCTAGTGTCATGGATTTCTACCTGGAATTTCGTGACATAGCTTTACCTGCATGTAGGGCCTTTTGGAGAGGAAGACAGTGGCTGAATTCAACGACTTCTGACGTAAACCTCCTGCAGTCAGAAGTTCCCTAACACATCCTGAATCTCAACAATACGATTACAGCACTGCTCTGAGGTTTTAAGACCTAAACCTGTCTGAAAGGAGCATGAACACATTAGCATATTGTGGCAAACTGGAAATTAGGATTTTAAGCTTTACACAAGAGACCATTTGGCCTCTGTCGGATTTTTTAAAAACAATACATACTACAGACATTTGAACATTTTCTCTCCCCGGGAAAAAAAAAAGGGAAGGATAGGAGCAAAAAGCCTATTAAAGGAACCACACAAAGTTAGTCCAAATTTCTGACAGAGAAATAGAGTAGAAAGCATCTGGGTTTTAAGACAGACATCCTTTTCCTGGGTATCTGCATGGTGTAAACAATAGGCATATCACAGGATGGCAAAAACTATGGCGACCAATACACTAGAAAGGTATTTTGTTACTCTCTAGCTGCTGCAGCAGCAGATTCTTGTGCTCTTCCATACAGTATTTAGAAAACCAGAGCATTTGAGGCAAGAGCATTTCTAAAAACAATTCTATGTAAGAGAATGGTAAGAAGCCATTTTGTAAGATTTCCAGTGCATTTATACAGATTTATACAGAGCACAAGAAAAGGGGTGTAAATGTATTTCTGCTTTTTCCAGCACCCTCCCAGCATCTGGTCGTCAGTGGGTGTGCGACTTCCCTAGATAGGCAATACACTTGGACTATGAGTTTTCAGTCAAGGAAGTAACAGATCTGCCACTAGTTCTAGATTCAATTTTTATTTATTATGAACACTTGAAAAGCACTTCAAGATAAAAATCGCTACGCAGATTTTACATGGAGACTTTATGTTGTTCACCACGTATTGCACATTAGCCAGGATATTTTTGCACTACTTGTAGTGTTGCAAGAAGTCACGTACGCACAAAAAACTCTGTGCATTTGTTGTCATTAATGAAAACCTGGTAGATACCACACTGGAGTAGCTGCAAATGGCCTGACTGTGCTTTCCAAAGTCACCAGAGTCCTGCTTTTCAAAGCTGCTCTTCCGAAACTGCTGTTTCCAAATTGAGCTACACCTGCCAGCCTTATCCCTGTCTTGTTCAGCATAAAGATGAACTTGCTGGAACTTGTTCTGTTTGCAAATATACATTACTCAAATCCTTCCATCACCAGCAAGAGAGGCTATCAACAGATTATTCCCGTACTACATTTATATGAAGCACTTTTGGGAATAAATCAGAAGTCATAAATCCTTATTTCATTAACTTGTGCAAGAAAACACAAAGACTGCACTAGCACTTACACACCAAGGCTCCAACAAATGCAAAGGCAGAGCAGTGCTGTAACTATCAAGCCCCATCAGGTAAATCACACTTTTTGTGTCTGTTTAGCCATGTAGAACATTACCTAGAAATCACAGAGAGACTGGGAGATTGACAAAATTATAAATTATAAAATACATATAAAATATAAAATATACATATAAAATGTAAAATTATAAAATACAGGGGAAATCTCCAGTGCCTAAGACTGCCAATGGAAAACTCAAATTTCAAGAACTTTTAGGCAAGTACAAAACCCCAAAACTTTCAACTAGTTATAGCCAATATTCATTCTATCAATAAATGACATATTTTTTCTATAAAGTGTATGGCATGAACCCAACACAAAAGAGAAGATTCCCAAGGCAATGGCTTCGTAAAAACCTCATAACTTGATTTATAACTTCTTTCCTTCATGCGCAACTTGCTTAAACAATACAGAGAACACTGTATATTTATATCATCATCAAAAGTAAAAGAACCAAGAACTATTTTAGTTTTATATTTAAGATTGAATCTTACAATGAAGCAAAAGCTGAGATTCTTATAGATAATAAATGCACAGGAATCAAAGCCTGCATTGCTATTTCATTAGAGAGTAAACAGCCAAAGATACGAGTTAGACGCAAAATGGTATTCACCCTCCAAACACTATAATTCAATATAAGTTTAAATGGTAAATAAGCTCAGCACTGAACAATGCTCTAGAGCCACCCAAAACCAGTCAAATAAATCAACTCTTTGAACAAGTAAGCTTTTAAACAGGCATACTTAGAGGAGACTAGGCTCTAAATTATTATTTTTCCTAACTTCCAAAATAAAGCTACAACAATAACAGAACCAACAAGATATTTTAGAATATCCCCTGCATGCCAAATTGGAGCACTAAGTAGTATTTCATTTTTCTTTTCCATTTCAGCTTCTGACTCACTGAAACATCCTCCTCAATTTTTACATTCCTTTTCAACAACTCTGAGTATAAAAGGATTCACTCCACTGCTACAGACAAACCAATTCTCTTTTCCCTGTTCCCCTAAGCACATTTACCAGCAGCGGGGCTGGAATCTGTGGAAGGTACTCCCCAAATGAAGCTCCCCAAGCAGCCCAGGCCACTTTGCCCAGAGCAGGAGGGAAAGGTGAGCTGCCAGAATATGTCCTGCAGTGCAGCACTCAGGGCTTGAGCCGGCGTTTGGGTCTGACACACACCAGGCGTTTTTGGGTAGACACCACGTTTTCAGAGAACCTTCCCCCAGCAAGGGCTGCTGTTTCTGACTACTAACCAACATTGCACTTTCATCTCCCAGCAGTCCCATTTAAGAAATCAGCTGTACAAATGCTTCCAGACTCCTCACTGCCTTATATTAATCTCCAAAAATTAGTGCAGCACGTAGATAGCACTGTGTTCCCTACACATCCAGGAATTTAACTATGATGAAACTTGGAGTTCATTTTTTACAGAAGCACTTTTGAAGCTGCACTCATGTACACACATTTTCCTTGAAAAGAACTTGTGCAAATATTTGGAAGGAGACAAGAACCCCAAGCAAGCAGCCCTTCACACACTAAATTCTGACTGAAAGTACCCTGCTTCTAAATGAAAACAATTGTATCAAAATATGGTTATAGAGGGAATAACCTTGGAGCCAAGCATCTCAACAACAGTAAAAAGGGCATGATAGTTCAATACCCTGAAACAAAGGCCTCTCATTTACAAGAATAACGCTGCAAAACTCATACCCAACAATAGCTTTGCTTTCATCAGCACCTGTGCCAAACCCAAATCTGATTTCTCATTCCTATAATCTACATAACCAAGCTTCCTTCGGTGCTGCTTAAACGCCCAGTCATTTTGTCACCGGGACTATCCATAGTTCCTTTGATGCTCCCTGCTAATCCTCAAGCACAATCACCCCAAGACAGCTCTCCTACACTGCTGATGTCTGGCAACATCCTCCTGCCTTCCTCAGCTACACCGTGATTTGCTGCATAGTGGTAACTTAATAAACCAGCATCTGCCTTCCTCCAACAACAGCCTACTGGGGATTATACCTTAAAAAAAAACAAACAAAACACTGCTTTAAAAAAAATGTCTTTAGGTTAACAAACAAACTATTTACTTTTTTTGCCTAGAAATCCTGGATTTGATTACAAAGAATCAGGGTAAAGATTAGCTTAACTATTTCTATGAAGGCAATTGTTGCTAAAAAATAAAGCCCTTTTATTACCACAAATCATCCACAAAGAGAGACACAAACATGAGGGGGGTGGACAGGCAGCCACAGCAGATACACAGGGAACAGCAAATCCCAGGAAAAACAGAGGGTCTTGCAGATCCTACACTTGCACATCACCTCTGACTTCACAAATAAGTAACTTAAAACAACTCAGTGCAACAAAACTGGAGAGAAACACTTCTGCTCAGCCGTGTTCTTATTCTTGACATACCGACAAAAATTGAAGGAGATGGCAGTAGTTGAAAGCTTTTTCAGTAATGAGGGAACTGAAGTTACCAGTTATAACTCCGGCCAACCTTCCTCCTTTTTCATGCTGGGGGGGAAGGGACAATTACTATATTTTCTGAGACCACGAGGCTGCCAACTGGCTGTTCTGCTGGAAAGCATTAAAATGCAATGTCAAGGAGAACTGTTGGAAGAATGAGACTAGGAAAAGCATACAGCTGGGAGCCGGGAACTCTTCCTTGTGTCTGACAGTACAACACGGATTTTAATACTTCTCCAGGACCTGCAGAGCAAGGGGCTGCTCTCCAGTAATTTAATACTGACACTTTTAAGTTTACTTGGCAACAAGACCAGGAGGCAAATTCTTCTCTATAGTTTCACTGGTGTAGTTCCAAGGCAGTGACAGTGGAGTCAGTGGCACTACGTCACCATAAAAGAATTGGACTCACTTCCCATCTTTTACCGTCTCTACAATGAACAGGACAGGGAATCTGAAAAAGCAGCAACTTCATATATATTTGAGAATCTATTCCTTCTGCCAACAGAAGATTACAGTTAATCAGAAGCACCCCCTCCTTTTCTAGCACCTGGTGTATATTCATTGCTGCAGCTCCATGGCCGTGACTGCCAAGGCACTGTAAGCAGTGGGAGGCACTGGGAACTGAGAAGAAATGTGTCCCATGTGTTCTCGAGGACAAGCCCACCGTGCACACGCACACACAGTTATGGAAGCTTTAGTCTCAATGAGGCACCCAGGCTTGTGGGTGCTCTCACCACCGCCATCCTTCTCCACCTGCAATCCAGCTTTGCCACCTCCTCCAGCTTCATTCAACTCACACAACGAGTTCTGCCAGAGAATCCACCTTTGTCAGTAAAGCAACATCCACAACCATAACAAATTAATAGTAATAAATGAGTAGTGTCTTATATTGACAGTAAACTGGTGGGTGTGATGAAGAAAAGATACTCATTTGCTTGATACATTGTGGGATATTAAAATCAATGCTTGGTATTTCCAGCTATGAACCTACTCAACTGTTTTAATAAGCTGAAGCCTTCTCCTTCCTTAAAGCACTGAAAAACAGCTTAGTCTAAAAAACAAGCTCTGATTATAAGGAGGCGCATTGAAAAAACTGAGGAGAATGGTGGAAAGGGGTCAGATACTTTTTTTGTCAGGTCAAAAAAAATACAAAAGCTAGCTGTTTGCTGTTTGTTTCCTTTATATTCACGTTAACGGTTTTCATTAATTCTTTTTAAAATAAAAATTCTCTGACCAACTTCATATTCCACCATATTTCTCGTAGTAATTTCCCTTCTGAATTAAATGTGTATGAAAGGTGGTGTCAGGAAAGAACTGCAGCTGCCTGGCAGGAGCGAATGCATGTAGAAAGTGCTGCACAGGTGTCAGACAGAACATTCCAGTTTATAATGATCTGGTCATGAATAAGCACATACCATGGCATCCCAGAACACCAGGGCCACCAAGGTCTGCCTCCTCTACTTGAAGAAAAATACAGCAGTGGACAGGGTCTAAATGCTAGAGTGTGCAAGCAAATAGTATTTCTAAAGGGAAAGAGAAGAGCGAGAGTAGAAGGCAGAACAATATTTTTATGTAACACAGACCGGCTCATACTACAAAATTCACTGGCACAGTTATGTCAGTAGCGAGAAGAAAAAACCAAAATACGCCCACAAGTGGCATCACAACGCCAACAAAGCCTCCCAGAGAGAAGAAAGTTTTCAGCAAGGCTGTCATTTGGTCAGTACAGTTTCTATCATTTAATCAGATGGTTTTAAAACAGCCAAAGGGATCCATTTGACAGCACTTCGCTGTCCTCTCGAGCAAAGAACTACCCTACCTACACCTCCTGGCTTGTACAGGCGTTGGATGCATCTCCCCTAAGTGCCCTCTGTGTGCAGGACAAGCCTCATGTGCAGACCACCTCTCCCAGGCAGTGCTCAGCCTCCTCTGGCTCCTGACACAGCACCCAGACAAGCCACAAGTCCCTGTCTCAGAGGCTTCCGAAAGAAGATCCTACCTAGAGATCTACAGCCTGCTAATCTGCTGCCGCTGAAATGCAGAGCCACTTGGTCCAATTAGAACTGCGGGGAATATTCATCCTGTCCCCGACTAAGATGAAGCACTTCTTTCAAAAGCTACTGTGGCACAGTGCCAGCACTAGGGAGTCCAAGTGTTCTGTGTGGAGCCAAGAGTTATTAATTAGTTTTATTAGTGGCAGGTCCTTAATGTGAAGTGACAGGGAAAGAGAGAATATCCCATCACTACTGAAATATAAATTGTCCAGATTTCAGTTTCGTTGTTCCACAACACATACAGGCGACCAGCCAGGGAAGAGTGAGGAAGAGTGAACACAGCCAAATGCCTGTATTCAGTGTTCCTGTATATTAATGGCGCACTGAAAAGACTCTGTTACCTCAGGTGGCTCTCCGGGGAACTGTTCATGAATTTTAATTATGAGGGAGGGAGCATTTTGAAAAATAACGCCGCCTGCATGTTAGCATTAAGCATGGCCTAAGCTCCGGCAGTCACTTCCCATGAAAATAAAGTAGGCAAGACGAGGCGGAGAAAGCCTACTCCCTTTCACTTCAGTAGGACTGCTAGTCTTTGGAGAAGGGGTCTTGGCCTCAAGGATGGACTCAGCACTCAGAGATCAGCCTAAGAAATGCCTGAGCACAAGCAATATTAATTCTTGTACAGACTAATGCTGACATGTAGGTAATAAGGTCGCAGACAGACGCTTGGAAAAAACAGCCCTATGTCAAATGCCTCAAAAAAAAAA
>VZTI01001175.1:1906822-1936229 GCA_013397865.1 Struthidea cinerea | reverse complement strand
AAAAAAAAAAAATCATTCTTGAACAGGTCAGCAATGAGTCTTGAGCACAGTTGCGTCCGTGATGCCTTCAGGCCTGCAACTGGATCACAGTGTCCACTGTGAGCCCAGACCATGAGGCTGCCCAGGAAGGGCACACATGGGAAGAGAATACTCATAAGGAACATCAGACACAGGATGGAAAATGCAATATGAAAACAGAGGTGAAATCACCTACATGAAGCCACATCACAACTGTTTCACAGTACAGAATTTACACACTGCTCTACTCCTCTACCCTGTATCTGGAGATGATGTGACGTACGACATTAAGGTTGCTTCCAACATCCACTACAGTATGGCTGCTCCACAGCACAAGGAATAGGAAGAGTAAGTACAAGCCCGCAGACCAGAGCTCCAGCTAAATGAGCTGTCATTGTTATTGCTTAAAACTGCTAGTGAGAAAGAGGGGAGAGTCTCTCTAGCAGTCCCCCCTTCTTTCCCTGCCAAGTAAAGCCAAAAAATCCTTGGAGCAGAAGGTAAGTACTTCCAACAGTCCATACAGCACAACACGAATTTTTCACTTGGAAGGAAAAAATATGGGTACGGGGTGTAGGGAAGAGGGAAAGAACAGAAGAGAAAAGGGGTGAGTAACCAACCATCCAAAACAAATCCTTGCGTCTGCTTTGCCATAGAGCCCTCCAATCCCAGCACTGCTCTGCAGCAACTGCCGCAGATCTGAGCAATCACAGTTATCTCTGAGTAACAGCATACCTGCAAGAAAAGACCTGGAAAAACATTAATCTGATGGAAAGCTTTAAAGCAGCTGCATTAAACAAAGCCAGCCAAGGCTACTCTTGCAACTTCTGAAGTAAATAATTTCCCAGTGGAAAAGGAGCCCCATGGACTAAACTAATAAAGAGAACTGTATGATCTAATGGTAATATTTTTAATTAAGTTAGCTTTATCAGATTGGCAGGAATGAAGCGATACCCTAAAGAAAACTAACCTTCAAACAGGAAAAAAAAAAGAGGGGGAGAAGAATAAATTTGCATTCAGACACCCATGAAATTCCAGGAAAATTTCAGAACACCAGTGACAGAGCTTGTTGTATTAAAATCTCTTCTGAATGTTGTTGCAGCTGGGAGACAAGCAGCTTCACGTTGTGTTTTTTCATTAGGAGGAGGTGAAAATAGTTACCTTATTTAAAGGGAAAAAAAAAGTCACCACTAGCAGCAAAAAAACCCAAAACCTTTCACTGCTTTGCTTGCCCAGGCCACTGAGGGAAGCACACAAAAAAAAACCCCACAGCAACTTCATGACACTGCTCTCAAACCAGGGCTCCTGGCACATGGAAGATTATTCCTACTGACGAACAAAAACACACAGGGGAAGGAAAAGGTTTCAAAAAGCCAAAGAAGAGCTAGGCTATCAAAGGCACAGACCATTTCCACTTTGCAGATCTCCATAAAGTATTTAAACTACATGGCAGTGCTGCTCAAGAGAATAAATCATAGATCTGAGCAGCCTATATATGAAGTTGGACACTAAATGTGTCTGAAAAGGGTGCTGTCTTTATTAAAAGTTCCACTTAACACTCAGAGGTCAAGACCAGACCCTTTCCATTGCCTTTTTTCCAAAGCAAAACCCTATCATACATCAACTCTACAGTAACTAATGCTTTAAAAGCTCAAGTTCAGACTCCAAAACCACAACTCTATCATCTCTGGTTTCATTTTTAAAAGAAGTGATTCAAATTAGCACCTTCATTTTTAATTTTTAAGAATTTGGATTTAACTATACAGAAATGAAGCTAGGAAACACAGCTATATAACACAAACAAAAAGATTTTTCCAGTATGTTCAAGAGACAGCAATTGTTTTTCCTTGTCATTATTTTTCTCTGCAACACTCTCTTGAGTCTTCTCATCCTGAAAGTAGCAACCAAAATGGCTCTTCATATAACAGTGTCCAAGAAATGGAACACAAATTATGAAACACAAGAGAGCTGAATAGGAAGGAAAAAAAAAAAAAATCAAGTGTTTTATATCTCCTCATTCTAATTGGGATGAGCAGTACATGTGTTCACTGAAAAGAAAAAAATAAGCCCATTAGCTCTCAAATAAAAGACAAATATCAGGGAACACTCACAAATGCAGCTCTGTCTGTCCAGAATGAAAAATACAAACCAAAAATTTTAATCCATTATGCTGGGGCTTTCAGATCATTCTGTCACAAAAGAGTGAGCCCCTGAACACTCAAATATCTTCTAACTATGGCTCCTTATTAGCTCCTGTAAGATTCGCTTGAGGCAGAAAGAAATAAAATATTTTGCTCTTGGACACCTATTAAAGCACCGATTTTTTTTTATACTGCATTCTGCAGCGCTTCTATGGCTTAAGAAAATAATTTTTATATTTTTCTGAATTCTTGAGCAAGCAGTAAAAGCTCTAAATTTAAAGATGGATATGTGAGAAATCAAAGGTAATGTATATCCATGCAAATAATTTCAGTGTACTCTTTCCAAAACCAGCATATAGCTATTTAACTAATCTGAACAGTTTGGTGCATAGAAATTAGTAGAAAGTGTACAGTTAAGAAAACCCAAATAAATTGCATGGCTAAGAATAACATAAGTAAATTGTATTTACCAACAGTGAGATACTGTTCTGAACATGCATCTGAGTCCTGGGTAGCAACCTTTTTTTTTTTTTTTAATTGGTGTCCCTGTCCATCGCTGACATTCGACAATGTTTCTGAAAGCTCTACAAACAAGTTTGAAAAGCCTGAACACTAAAATGTCAACTTCCTCCACTGGCAACACCCTCTGAGGGCTTATGGTAACCTCTGTTCCTTCAGCAACTTGGTTTTATCATCTTCCTTTAACAGCCTTAAGGTTTCTGCCCCAGGCCCGAAAGCCATCCCTGGGGATTGCAGCACCGTTCCGTGGCGCCTCTCCCGCGGTGCCGCCGCTGCCCTGGGCCCTCACGGCGTGCCCAGCTCTCCTGGGCACACTCCAGCCTGCCTCCCTCCCTGCCAGGTTCACCCACCAGTGCACAGTGCAGCCGAGCAGGAGAGCCTTCCATGGCTCCTTGCCAGGCTCCACTGCAGACCACGAGCATTCTGCCAGCAAAAAGACACAACCTCCTGCAGGGATCATCCGGGGTACGAGCGCCCAACCTCGGGGCTTTCTGTGGCATGGGGGTTTTTCACCAGTATTCACTGAGGGGCAAACATGGTGCTAGCATAAAATACACAAAGGCCATTGCTGCTGCAGAGCTAAGAAAAAAAAACAAAACAAAACAACAATAAAGAAAGCAAAGGTGTGTGAGGGAGAAACCCAGGGGCTCAGCAACAATGTGGAGGAAGTTTCAAGGAAATACACAGCCTGTCTCCCAACTCCAAGCCCTTGAAGGAATACAAATCTTCAACATCCTCTACCTTCCTCCCTACTACCTCTCCTCACTTCCTAGGAGAGTTCCTATTTTGATTAAACACACGAGAAGCTGGAGAAATGTCTTTATTATTTAACAAGGCCCTGCAAACACTCCCATGGGGACCTGAATGCCTGCACTCGGAAAGGGAACTCACCAGTGCATTTGGGCCTGCTCTCAGCAGGGCTCCCAAGCTGAGCCATAACACACTAATGATACAATTCGTGATAGATGATCTGTCCACTGTGCACTACACATGCACAGTGAGCATGCAGAGGTAATTGCTTTACCCCAGCACCCAGATTCTCCTCTGAGTACAGCTGGAAGGAGCTGCGAGAAGCTGGGGTAAGAGCAGTTTCAGAACAGTCCATGAAAGCTAAGCAGTGTTTAGCCTCTGCAGCACCTTACCCCACGCCAGCTGCAATGCTGTTATCTAAAAGCACACAGTGGCATATGCACGTTACATACAACCATCTTCTCACCCACCTTCGTAACACAGACTTGTGCAACTAACAACATCCTCTGCTATCACATCACTTAAAGCACAGAATAAGCCACTGGATGGTCAAACAGCCAAGTCGTAGAATACTTTCAGCAACGTAGAAAAGGGAATTTAAAAGCTCTGTGCTCCTGCCTATGTAACATACCAAAACCAGCCAGCTTTTCCATGGCCTGCTTTATCGCTGTGTTTGGATTAGTGCAATGTGAAACGCAGCAACTGCTGTTATGTAACTAAACCCTGAGTATACAGTTGTCATTCTGGGTAAATTTAACTCTGCAGGTTTAGGACAGAGGTCTATCGCCAGGCAGGCCATGTGAACTAAGAGAAATTTAAAGACGCAGAGCCCTTTTTTGTTTCCTTCTTGCACAGAAATACTAGGGTGGGTCAGTCCTGCGTCAAGGCCCCAGTCTGCCTGTCACAGAAAGCTGGTGGTGACAGCCACTGCAATAGCGAGCTCAAGAGCACCAAATCCTGGGGAAGGCAGGGCTGCTTGCTGAGGAAGCTGGCTCCCTTCTCCACGTGCAGGCACCAACAACACAGACAATTCCAGGGTTTAATGCAGTGAGGAGCCAAAGTGCACGTGCTTGTACCGTGATGAAATCGTAACAGGGAGCCTTGTAATGAGAATAGAGTGTATTATTAGCACTGTTATGAAACTGTTTTAGCACTTGCAATTAGTGCTTCCCTATGACCATCAGTTAATATTAATCTATTAATCTGTTTTCCTTCTTTTATCATTTATCAAGAGGCAAGCAGTCACTGAATTACCTTTAGCTGAAACTGGTGAATAAGCACTGACATTGGAACAGTGTCAGGGAATAATAACATCACTAAACCAACATCTGAAAATAAACACCAAAAGTAGCAGTAAATATGTGAGTAACTCAGAACCGAAATATTTCTAGAAAAGCCTCCCTGAAACTGAATATAGACTTATTTTAGGGACTTTTCATGCAACAATCTAATAAATTTGAAATACCACAAAGTTATTGGTTTGGGGCTTTTTTTTTTTCCTTGCATTTTACAGAGCTCAAGAGCTTCTTTTAGGTGAAGAGATCCTTCTACCAGCAGAGATTCCTCCCCGGATCTACCAGCATAGCCCCGGATGTACAGCATACCACCTCCTGATCAGGCCAAGCCTTCAGGTTTTGCTGAGAAATGCTTGCATGTATTTGAGAGTAAAAAACAACTTCTTCATTGATAGAATAGTTTTCACTTCTCTGAACAGAAACTTGTTTTCAGACCTAAATGAATGAGGACATTGCAGAAGGAAAGAAGATTGTAGTGACTTCCACTGGATCACCTGCTGTTGACAACTTATCCTCCAGTTCACAGGTTTGGAATAGAAAGTGACAAAGCTTTTCTTGGATTATTGCATTCCAAAGAAATATACTGAAACCCTGAAAGCTAAGATTCTGACTGTGACGTGACAAAAGCATGAACTGAAGCAATATATGTTTTAACATATTTAAAAGACAAGCACAATAGACTGTCTCTTGAAACTCATCAAAATAATTCTACTCATAAGCAAAGTACAACATACTGCAATAGGATGAGAACAGAAAAGGAAAGAGGGAATAGTGAAGAAAAACCAACAGCTTCACAAAATTTAAGAAAGAATATCCTACCAGTTAAATTTATAAACAGTCATCTACCATTTGTGTTATGAAAAACGTGTTCATTTTCTTTCAACTGACAATCTTGTTGGGGCCGAAAAGCAGGATTTACAGAACTTAAAAGGGATTTCTAGACATTCTGCAAGACAGTCAAGGAAGTAGCTCTGAGTGCACTGATAGACAGCCCAAAATCCAAAGGGATCCAACTGAACATGGACAGATCACCTGAGCACAGCTGGCCAAATCCACCCCCTTCCACACCAGCAGTTTCAGCGCCTATCCATCGCACAACAGATATTTTTTTCTCCATCTTACCTTTAAGGAAACCCCAGAAAGAAATTTGAGAGCCCCATCAACTGCCCAAATGCATCGGTTTTATAAATAAAATGTAATAAACTCGCATAATCACCAGACTGATTCGTGGCTAGAGATCTAGGTGCTACAGAGTTCTGGATCCATAGATCTCTTCCCTAGAGATAAAAGCTGTTGGCCAAAGTGCTTTTCAGCAGACAGTGGATGGCACAGCTTGGGCCAAACCAATCCTACAGGTTCAGAACCTGTCTGACACAGACCTGCCTATGGAGTACCGCAGAGTGCTGAGGAAATTCAGAGGTTAAGACTGACAGTGAATGCCATAATGCACTCTTTATTTTCACTTTCACTGCTTCCCCCTTCAAAAATATTTATCTACAAAGAAAAAGTGAATCATCAGTGATGACAATAGAGAAAAGAGCTCAGCATTGTTTGACCGAGAACTCTTCGGTTTCTTCAATCCCCAAGTTATGTTCACATCAAGATAGATGTGAACCTCTTCCACCAATATCTGCCAGAAGAATGATAAACTTTTAGTATCAGAACCATTCCTTTGCAGCACTGCTTTAATGCAGCTGTGCCAGATAAATGCACTGCTTTTAAATACTTATTCCAATTTGTAGTATTAATCAACAATTTTCCCATTAACAAGTGAACTAATAAATGATCTCTCAACCTGGAACAGAAGGTGACAGGAGCTGGCTGCCAGCCTTTGTGTACAAGCTCGGCACCAGAAGCCCTGCCCACTGACCAGATTATATCAACCAGACACTCCTGGTACATTCAATGCCTGTTGATTACACCCACAAGCCACACCCATCTTTCCAATTACTCCTGGCTTCATCATTCCTTTTCCCTCTAGGCTTGTAGACAGTTCTGTATCTTGTTTCCTAACAGACATAACAAGGCCTTTGATGTTCTCATCACTTCTCTTTAACTTCCATTATAGTCAGCATTTTCATTGAGACTGAAATTAGAGCTTAATGCTCCTAGTTTAAAAAGACTTTCAAACAAGTCAATTAAACGTATCAAGTGACACATATATGTTTTTTAAATGCAAAAACCCCATGCAACTCATTGGACTGGACTTTTTTTTACTTGAGCTGACAATGTTCCTTTCAGAATCAAACTGAAATGCCAAGAAAATAACACATGTTCTAAAAATGCCCATCCTAATGAGGGAGGAAGAAATTTTAAATATATACCTCCTTACTGCTGAACTGGTTACATTTATTTTATGTGAGTTTGGTACTGTACACTCCTCTATGACTTACACTCTGACGACAGTAGAAGAAACAGGGTAATATATAATTATAAGGAGGGAAAACTGGAAGCAGTTGCTCAGGAAGCTGACAACAAGCTGGCAAGGAGGATGGGTCCGAGGTAGAACATTAACTTTTTGATTCCCAGGTTCACACCTAAGTAACAACACAGAAGGTTCATAGGTAAGACTTGAAAAATTTCACATTTCCAATGCATTCAAGAAATGGAAATTAAAGCACTCAAGCAGCCATCCGATGAAAGCTGCAAGTTAAGGGCTACCAATGGATAACAAAATGTGTCTTGGGACACGATTATTGTAACACACTGACAGAGGCTCCTGTCTTTGTATTCAATCCAAACCTCATCTTCCCAAGGGACTTTCTGCTCGCATCTTTAAAATTTTAAATCACAACAGTTTGTTAACATTTCTAATAATTTAGACTACGGAAATTATTAATCTTCCATGAGTCCATATTTGAGGGCATACAAAAGGCACTATAAAGAGCTGGTGGTTTGGCAAGAGCAGTTCATATGCTTTGTCAGTAGATGAACACTGCTGTTCCCATGACCTGTCCTACTCCTCTTCTTGAAAAGGAAATTTCTAGTGTAAGGGCAAGGTAAATTTTTTTCCCCCTTGTCTCAATTAAGAAAGTATTAAAGTCTTAACAAGTTTTCATTCAAGCACTCTGCATTTCTAAGCACGCCCATTTATCACAGCCTTCTCCACAGGCACTCCAGGTTTTGGCTTTTTTCCCTTCAGTGTCTGCTATTCTTATTTCACAGTTACATTTAGGTTAAGATGCCCACAACTCATTTTTATATTAGCAGCAGACAAGTGGCTTCTGTTTCACCCATGAGCATATGTTGTCTACTTAAACCAGTTTCAATTTCAATTTACCTTGGACAAAGCCTGGTGCAGAGAAGACACCATTCAAATGGCTGTGTGTCATCAGCAGAACCTCCTCATTACTCCACAAAGTTCATGAAACCCAGTAATTCATGATGAAATGGAAGCTGCAGGATTGACTAGAGGGAACAGAAAGGCAAGGTCTTGCCAGCTCAGTGAAATCAGCACCAGGAAGAGCTACTTTAGTTCCTCTTGGTGGGCAAGGGAGGGCAAAGAGCACACTCTAGATTTTAACTACAAACATCACATACGGATATCTAAATTGTCAGAAAAACACCAAAACCATATTAATTTATTTGCAAACAGTTGAAATCTCAGAGCAAAGGACAGTTAGTTTGGGGACGGCCTGACAGCTCCATCATAATAGCTCATTATTTTCATGCTTTCATAGCCTAAGGACTTTGTGCACATTAACAACAAATAAACTTCTGAGGATAATTAAAACATAACAAGAATTCCTTCCTTAAACGAAAACAAGAGCAAAAGCAAAGAATAGTTCCCAACATGCCATACCACTATGTGACAAAAAGTAAAATCAATGAAGATAACAAAACCCTGGGAGTTGTTTTATTTTTAGGCACCTCCCAACCTTTTCTTCTACTTGCCAGTGTGCCCTTCTGGCTGGCTGAACTAGTTACTCAAAGCACCTGACAGTTTCAGCTGACTCAAGGAACACATTTAAGCTTTATCTGTGCAGCAGAGTTATTTGCATCAACTCAGAGTCTGTGCTTTTGACAGTTGTCTCATTTAATTGAGTAAAAAAAGCTGTCAGTCTAAAGAAACTGAGCCCAAGGTAAACTCACTTTGAACTAACCATCTGCCAGAGCATCTCTCAGGACAGTCAATACTTAAGGATATGGTGAATCCAGTTCTCTGAATCCCTAATTAGATCATTCCTGAATTAAACTGTCAATGGCCCTAAAAATCCTATGTGCACTTTGCAACTACCGAGCTAAGTCCCTTTTCCCTAAAGACAAGCGTGAGGGAAAGCCCACAAAGTGTCTTTGATAACTATACAGTAGAACAAAAACATTTTCACAACAAATGAAACCCATACAGCAAGCCCCCAGAATCAATTTCTATGCATATGCTGCTCCAAATACAGGTTTCCATGTTATACCATAGCATTAAAATAAAAAAGCAGCAATATCCCAGAAGAGAGGAGAAAAGCAGATAGTATTGCCCTGGGGAAGATTTTCCTTCATTTCCCAGCAGCACTGTGGATCAGGCCTGGTCAGGGAATTTACTAATTGGAGTGCATAGACAGGACTCTCAGTTGTTGCAGGGCCACAGCCTTTCCAGCTGCAGGAGTAAACAAATTAACTCCTTCACATTAGTAAGCCAGTGGATGAAGAACCAGATTTACCACTAATGCAACTCATGTCACTGAGCCTCCCTGATAAAGGCAGCCTGCTGCACACACAGCACACAGCCTAGCACTGCTAAAATAAGATTTCACAGGGGTCTGATGCTCATTATCAATTACAAACTCCACTGCCATTTTTTTCTGCAGAGGAATCATTTTTAAACTCACTCCTCTATATGGATTCTCTAGTGTCTAATAATAAGTACTTTCATTTAATTGCTTGCAATTAAGCCTCTTCTGTATGCCTGTTCTCAGAAAACTTGCGGATATGTCATTATCTTTGAAACATCTGTCCTTCTGTCAAACATGACCAAAACTGATGGATTGAAGAATAGCAGTGGGAGGGGAAACAGATCTAAAATTGAAATCCCCATGAAAGAATGAGAATGAAAGGAAATATGAAGATGACAACCTTGAGGGTAAGAAGAGTAAGAAAGGAAAATGAATGAAAATAGCATACGATTAGTTTATTGACAAGAAACAAACAGATCTTGGAAATCTATCTGTGTTCATTCTGTTAACTAATCTGCCACTTCAAACCTTCCACCTTTTTTTAAACCCCACTATTTTCATGCAGAAGCAGATGAAGCAACATAGCACTGGAATACAATTATTAGAGAGCTTCAAAAGCTACTTGGATCTGGTTTAGCTTCTCTAGAAAGTCTAGACAGACCATTGCAGGAGCAGCAGCTGAGTGCTGGAGAGGTACAGATTAATTTAGCACTCTTAGCTGATGCAAATCAACCCTATTTATCTTTATTTGAGGTTAGAGATGTTAGTGTCCAGTCTTGCACAGAAAACAGAACTCTGAAATCAGGAAGATGTGACTAAAAGGGCAAAGTAATAAAGGCAGCTACTTCTGTGCAACTCCATTTACAATAAAAAGTGGGAAGACAGGAAAAACAAAAACTTAACTCCATGTACAGCACTCCTTTTTCACTGTCTTACTTTCATCCACAGTATCCTGGCTTATCTAAGAAAACTATTTGTCAGCTAACTGAATTCTCAGGTCACTGAAAATTAATTCCACATTTGTAGTTTCTCCGGTATATTCTCAACCCTTTGAAATATACGAGGAATTAATCCATTCAAAGAGGTCTGTTGTTCAAAGCTACCCCTTCACTCATTTTTTTTGAGGAAGGATTCAAGCAAATATAAGAGCCTGGGGTTTACAACATGCATTTTGTACCTAGCCATGACCCGCTAATCTTCAAAGTCTATTGATCCATGAATGTTTCTGGAGTAAAATCATTGATTCTTTAGAGAGCCAGAAAGAAGCAGCTAAAATGAGAATGTCCGGAGGACCTGTGTAAATAAATGGTGAAATTTCAAATTACTGTAATGAAAGATTTTCAGCCATTCAAATGTAGTATGTATTATGACAATTTCATGAGGATTCCTGGGTTTGGGTTTGATTTGGGGTTTTTTGATTTGCTTTTTGTTAGTTAGCTTTGGTGGGGTTTTTTAACAATATAGTGGTATATAAAGGGCCAAATTCTACCCTCAGTTATGCAATGTGTAGACTCTGACAGCAGCTTCCTAAGTGCACGTGACAGTACATTTAGGCCCTAGAGTCAGCCACAAAAATTTAAATGATATTGCATATATAGAGCTGGAAATGTCATTCTATCTGAAGTATTTCCCAATCGGTAGCAGACATAAATTACTTGAAAATGAAGAATATTACATAGGGCTTGAATAAAAGGAATTCGAAAAGGTTTCAGTTTATAACAATAATTGCATTAGATCTGACACAGACTAACTGCAATGGGCCACCTATTCTCAACATATAGTTTTGACTATTTCTGGTTGTGTTCGCAATGAGTTTTTCTAATTGCTACATTAAGTCTGTAAAGAATGCAACGGTCACAAGAAAGGAAGGACTCTTCCTGCATTAACAAGAACACAGGGCTGCATCTCTAAGTGAAATCATGTTCAGCTTTACTGGGTTGACGATGCTCAGCAATCTGAAAATTATGCCCTTTATAAACACAAAGATCCAGTACTTAACCTCCCAACAATTATTTTTTAAATTTTGGCTAGAAGGAAATGTAGAAAGAGATCACTTGGTCTCAATTTATTTTTGCCCTAGAAGTGCAGGTGGGGGAAGTGCACCCTAAATGAACTTGCCCATCTCTAATTCTTTCCTGTAATTCATGCTGGCGAGACAAATTCCTCTCCTGCTCCTGGCCTGAAGCACCCACAGTGTCAATATATGAATTTGCTGTACTCTAACACAGTGAGCTTGCTTAAATTTTTATGGTTTAAAGGAGAGAAACAGGTATGCTCAGGGTGATTCCCTGACTTAATTTGGGTATCAGTCTTCAGAAGAATTACCCTCTTGTTATCCCCTAAAGGTGCCAGCTTCTGTATGTTAGACAATACAGGGCATTTTGAAGAACTTAGACATCCATATCTACTGTGCAAACATCATGGATTGTTAGAGGAATCCTACATGGGATGACTATTCCAGGTGCTGCACTTTGGGTGAGTAAGAGGCATCAACATTGCATACCTGGAGAGAAGTAGGATTTGAACACCCTACCACAGCTATTCACTGCGGAAAGTGAAACACAATAATGCTTCTTATCAGCCTTGCCCCTGTCCTTCCAATGCTTTTCAAACAACTAAGAAAGGGAAACGATCAAAACAGATAATGCAGACTTTCCTCGCCTGTTTGCAAGGAAAATGGCTGGAGCTTCAAGGCCACTGGAGCAGAATAACCAAGGAGCAGCTGTAAGGTTTCAGTTCGTGAGGAAGCTGGGTAAACACCTTCCAGCAGGGCGCTTTGCGTTGCTGGGACTTGCGACACTCAAAAATGCAGCTCAGAGTCAGTACGCAGGGCATTCCACCATGGCTTAGAGTAACTATTATCAACATTAAGTACTTGAAGCAATTTCAAAACATTACTCACTCATTTGGTTTCCAGCCACCAGAAGCCTCTCAGAACAGGTTTCTCTCATCTTCTGCTCTTTCCGATTCCCTAGTATGCAGGTTTTTTAATTTGCCCATTATTCAGCTATGACACAAACAATATTTTCATACTTCTTTCTTCAGCCCAAACATCAGCTTCCACATGCTCTTCAGGATTTATGCATCCAGAGACAAACCCACTCAGGATACCACACCAGGAGTTCTCCTCATTTCTGCCAGAATTCTTTAGGGTCATTGGCATACACTGAACCTCCATGTAAGGATCAAGGGGAAATCTGATGTAGGCAGAAAAATATACCCTCTCTTACTTGTCAAATCTAAACTGAAGAGTACTAATCACTCTTGAAGAAAATACCTCTTTATACTTCTGGCTAGACACTGGCAGCCTTACCTGCCACAGAAGGTGCAAATTCCACACATCAGCCTAAGAGGGGAAGAAACAGAGCCTACGATGGTTTTTTAGTTATAGCTATTACTGTATCATTTAAAGCAAGAGAAGTAATGACCAAAGTATTCCCCCTTAAAAAGTCCTTATGTACACTGGAATGCCATGGGTTTGACTGTGTAGTATATCAGTGACAACAGCAGCAATGCCACTCTTTCAGCAACTAACTTTAGGAATACTGTCTTTTTGCCTTTAGGAGCCCATGAATTTTATTCTGCTTGTTTGATAAGACTTATTATTTTGTGTTATTCACATTGCATGGCTATTTCATACCACACAATACTGATCATATATCCAGCATCACCAAGGCAAAAGCAAACAAAAACCCAGCACTACTTTTACTTTTTGCAAACTCTACATAAATTGATTTAAAAGTAAAGGGTTGTGCACGAAACATTCCAAGAGCCACTGAAACCCCTGCATATGTTTATTGCCACATCCAGTGAGCAGAGGTCATAGACATAGACTGCACCTTCGGGGCTCTGTGGTCTGCTCTCATCTAACCTAAGCAATTAAGTTTCAGAGGATTTCACAAAAAGCATTCCTTTCCCTCAGGCTGAGTGTTACAAAGAGAATAAAAGTAAAACAAAAGCATTGGTAACCAGCCTCGTGGAAAAAAAAAAACCTTCTTGTGATGGTACCTCTTAAAGCGTGGCTGGGCTAGCAGCTCCCTTCACCAGAGTACTTGTTTTACCAGGGACTTTTCCTAAGAAATACTGGATAGTGCCTCTTTAATATTCAGAATTGTTAGTGACTACTGCCAGCCCATAATCTTAGATGTTTTCAGCAATCAGTTAAAGTTACTTGAAAAAAATCTGTACACAAAAATGTCTTCAAAGAGACTGGAGCTTAATTTTGTCTAGCCAGAAGGAAGGTTGTTAGGACAGAGATGAGCAAAGCTAAATTTCATTAGGCTATCACAAAATTTACTCACCATGAAAAACACTTGGCTATAAATGAGGAATAAGACATATAAGAAATAAATAAGTGAGAAATACCTACAGGCAAGAGACTGAGAAGGCGGGAGCACAAGCAGCACAGAGAAGAAAAAAGAAAATAGTAAAACAAAGTTACTCCAACACAAGGCAAGTGTAACACAGCTTATTACTGCTCAGTGGAGGGAGACCTCAATTCCCTTACACTTCCAACACAAAAAGTATACAGGTCAGTAAAACAATAACCTACTGGAACATCATTTTTATTAGTTTGATTGTCACTACTTATCTTACTATGACAAAAATCAACATTTTCTCTAACTTTCCTGGCCGTTTGTCTTTCAGAAGCAGTACTCCAGTGCATCCATTCAGCAATTTATGAGCAAACCTGCATCTGCTCCAGTTGTTCACTACATCAATTTTCTGAAACAAAAACATCTCCTTGTCTCCATTAACTGGTCACTTAATTTTGATACCAACAGTTCATCATTTGTTATAATTTTGTCAATTAAAAAAAAAATCAGCCTGGAAGATGATCTCTACTAATGGGACACCACATCACTGCATTCGCTGTTACCTGAAACCTTCATTTGCTCATTTAGAATTACTTGATAAAGCTTCTTGTTAAATGCTTTGAATGGAACCTTCATAGCTTAATGCAGCTGCTTAATTCTACTGTGATAATAAAAAGCTGAAAGGATGACTAACAACGTTTTGGATATCTCCAGTTTCTGAATTCTACTGTGGCCCACCCTTAAGGGAAGGAAGTACCTACCCTGGCACCTCCATCTTCCAAATTGGCACTCACTCTAAAATACAGAAAATCTCACTGATCCCATTTATAAACAGTGCTCAGAGTTTCAGAATGACACAGACCTATAAGGGGAGATGAATTTTCACAACTGTTCAATGAAAGCAAACCCAGCACATGTGTCACTATCAATTAAGCAAAGTTCATTTTCTTTTCTTGATGATCCACCTTTCCTCCAGGACCAAAAATATTTTACTTAGATTTTAATATCCATCAGCTCCCACTATCTTCATGCTGGAAAAAGAGCTCTTCAGAAAGCTGCTCAGCTCAGAAACGAAAGCTGAAACAAATTGTTTGAATAAATATAAGCACATTTTTAGAAATAATTCTTGTGTTAGAAAAATTACTCCCACGCCCACTTGGGTGTGATAAATGCTAAGAGTAAAACCTCTTCTGCTTCCTTCCACCATACAGAAAAGATTGAAAGAAATCAATGTTGTTTTGCTGCATATTTAACACATAATATCTTGGTAACACTTGCATTAGCAAGATTCAAACAGGAAGGAGACCAGAAGCTTCCCTAATCTCTTGGGATGCAGTACAACCTACTTCAAAAGGACAACATGTACATATTGAGGAAGTAAGGAAAAAGAATTTCAACAGATATTTCTGCTCCTGTAGTGGGAACTTTAATTCAGACATCAGTAATCTCAGGAAAGATGCAAATATTAGAGAATCAACAGAAACCTAAACCATTTTTTAATAGCTGAATATAAAAAGAGTCTTCAGTACAACTGACAAAATGATGATGGATCAAGTAGCTGAAAATCACCTGACATAACAGAGATGGGAATTAATGGAGAGTCATTACATTATTAACAGGATTTGCATGATGCCTCAATTCAAGCTCCTCAGACTAAGATTGGAGGGTTTTTGTTGACATTTGGGCTGGTTTCTGAAAGCTCAGCTCCATTTCAAACCTACTGCCAAATTTGATCTGTGTTTGAAATAGGAGGTGCACCATGCACGGTGCACCATGCACAGTGCATCAGTTAGGGTAACTGTTGCTTTGGGGGTTGATATGAGTCCATTCCTACAGCCAGCCAGGATTCCATCTCTTCTCCAGCTTCTGGCAGGTACACAGACCTCCTTTTTACTCCAAAGTCTATCAAACATGACTTTCTCCAGTGCTGAACACATGAACCAAAAAGCAGATCTCAGGTTTGTTCCTGTGGCTAAAGCCCACAGCAGTGACCTAGCTCCCCTCTGCTGGGAAGGGTTCACTTGAATACAGCTTCGGACTGGAACTACCAACCAGACCTCCTTTGCCATTTTAACAATTACCTGTCTCAGCAAGATACTGCTAATAAAAAGCTGAAAGGATGACTAACAATATTTTGGATATCTCTAGTTCCTGAAAGTGCCTTTGGATAAAATTTGCCCTTAATCCTTCTCTGTAACACAACTGCATATCAGCAACTTAAAGTTACATAACACACTGTATTTTGATTCTTTTCACATCTCAGATCTGAAACTCCAGTTCACATTAAACAGTCTTTGATGGTTAATGATACCAACTTACGTGGAGCCAACACTTGCATTTTAAGCTCAGAACCTGCAGTAGTGCCTGATGTCACCACCAAACCAGAGCCCTCCCAACACCCTTTGGTCCCTGAGCGCTGCCATGGTCACCTCGTGCACACTGCAGGTGAACTTGGTGAGGGGGGTGTGCAAGAGACACAGCTGTGTCCAAAGGGGGAGGGAGAAGAAGGCCTTAAAGCCCAATCATCCCTTTCAATTTCTAGGTATGGATTTGACCAGGTAGACTAAACCACAGGAGACACTGCTGGCAAGGAATTCAAACAGAGTTCGTGGTTCTTGCTTTCATGCTCTCCTGCAAGACCTTTCCCACTTGGTAACTCAATGGCCACAGTAAGGACTCTTACCAGAGACAACAAACCGAGCTAACCTCTTGCAGCACAAAAGAACATAAAGTATGGACATTTTAGCCCCGTCCCACCATGCTGAGCACCACAACTCTGGGCACCTGTAACCAGATGAACAAACGGCATAGTCAGAAAATCACATCCACACTATGTCTTTCCGGTCTCACCATGGGAGGTTTGAAACAAATGTGAGGGAATGGCTACCTTCCCATTTGGAATATTGATGAGAAAAATCCAACAGCAATAGGAAACAAATTAATAATCACATCTGTGTCATTGGAAGGAATATTTCCTCCAAATTCTCTTTAAGGAAAATGTGAAGAGGCTAATTATTATGGCAATGCCTTGAATAAAGTGTTTTTACATGTATTAGAAACCTCTCTACAGATTAGAAGCCTACCTGATTTTGCAAAACAGAATGATTGCCATATTGCTATTAACTGCACATCAGAAGACAAATTACAAATAAAAGCGTAATCTCTAAAAGTTGGCAAGTAGAGTGCTTAGTCCTTAGTGAAGGCTGGTGGAAGTCATGCAGAACAGCTTCATATGATTTAAATCTGAAGAATGTTTTAAATTTAAATTACCTTAAAGGTATTAGAAATCTCTAATGCTTTAATTTTTAATATAGCTTAATTATTCGCTATACATTCTTGGTTTATAGCTATAAAACTTCTCCCTCAGTAATGTCCAGCAGTTATAAGTCTCTCTGCTTAAAACACACTGGAAAAATACAAAAAAAAAAGGGCAAATCAAAAACAATGTGTTTACATCTAAAACATTACATTGGAAAACAGTAATGTAGAAATATTTACTTTTATGGTGAGACATCACATAGCATTACATAAAATGTCAGCATTACACAAAAACATCAACTGCTTACATTTACATTTAAATGTGGTTGCAAAAATCAGACACTACCTGAGACAAACTAAAACCAAGTTTCTCTGTGCTGACCTGGTCACAGTATGCTGAAAAATGCTTACAACACGTAAGAACTTTCACCAAAAGAAGGAATCCTGCTTATCCCCTGCCACTGCCATTCATCTATTTCTTATCAAGTTTTAATACATAACATAGTGCAAAATCTTTTTGTGGCACACCCCAGATCTGTAGCGTCCAGTCTGCTGTGGGATCTGAAGTCTTTCATATAAATATTAAACCATGTACCTCCACTGACCAGCAGTGGTATAATTGCACCTTGATGAGGGCTAAGCAGAGACAGATCCCTACAATCTCCTGAGGATTGTTAAGCACTGCCTGTAGAGCAGAGCCTCTGCTAACACAGCAATGACAAATAAAGTCGCCCTCCTCCCCAGCCCCCACTACCTCCAGCATGCCAAGCTCTAACTTGATAGAGGGCAATTTTTAAGGAAAAAACCCAAAACTATTGTGCTGGTTTTGCTACATTCAGACACACAAGAAACAAGAAATGCTCCCTTCTGCTGGCATAGCTGCACCCACACCAGTAGTTCAGACTGCAGTGTCAGGGAGAGCAGGGATCTTTCAATTCCTGTGCCAACAAAACCCACAGGTATCCCAGGACATGTGCATGGAGCTGGTCTGACAAAAGGACACCTAGGCCAGATGCTGGGCAAGAAGAAAAACCATTAAGGCACAGCTGCTTCCTCCTCATCCAACATGGACAGGGAAAAATGCCAAACTTCTTCATACCTGTCCTTCTGAGGCAAATTAACACCTAAAAAGTCAAACTTTCAAGTACCTTCTATGGCACTTCAATGGTCTGGTGCCACTAACTCAGTCCACAGACAGGGAAATAATGGGTCACCTCTCTTATACCTGCCTTTTTGTGTCCCCACAACTTGGAACTCAACACATCTCAGCATAAATTTCCATAGAGTGTGGCTCATAAGCACTTCCAAGACTTCTCAACCCCGATCATGACCTGAATAGGTGTAGTGGGTTGACCGAACCCACTACAATAGGCCTGAAGGAGCAATGGTTCTGATGTAGCAACGTGCAATCCTATTTCTTATTTCCATGCAGGGAAATAAGAGGAATGAATGAAATGGGAACAGAGTCCAGAAAACATAAAATGCTCACTCTGACATCACACCATTACTCTGTCTCCTCTCACATATTACACTGTCCCCTCACATATAGTACAGTAACATGTGATGCCTTAATTAAGCTGTTGCCCAAACACAGGAAGATACTCTTTTTGTCATACGCACATCATGTCCACAATGATTTCATTATAGCTTTAGACTTTGTGTGACAAATACCACACAGGTAGGAGAGAGAGCAGTTATAAAGTATCTTGGAATGTTATGACACTACAATTAAAGTAAGTCAGTATAAATAAAATACTGCTGTAACTAAAATATATTCTGCTCTTAAGGAAGAAGGGACACAAGACAGGAATTCAAGACACAGAGTAACATGAATTCCAAATTTCACGTGTACCATCACTTGACTACTTTAAATTTCTCTTACAAACAAAAACCAGTTGGTAGTAGCCTCTAATAATATATTAGTGCTTTTCCAAAGAGCCCAAATTCTGTCCCAGGACTGCCTACCACAAAGTAAATGCAGCCCTCAAGTCACTGATAAGGGTTTGAAGAAGGAACTTCTTCAGATATGCCTCACAAGTTAACGTCAAATGCCAGCAACAACAACAGGTATCTTAGTAGAAACTACCAATCCCAAACTCTTCCCCCTGATTTAAGGCACCAGGGCAAACAGAATAAACCTTTTCAAGGGAAGCTTGGAACTTATCATCTCACCATTTAGGTGACAAAATGTGTTTGCCTAATAGAGTCCTCACAGCACCCCACTGTTGGTTCACAACTCTTTTTCTTTCCTTTATTTTTTTTTTCCCAAATATTTGCACTGTTGCTGGACCATAAAAACAGGCTTTCATTTTAATCTTCTTAACACACTGTGGGAAAGGGCTTCTAATTTTACAGGACTGAGATAAGACAAATAATTCATATAACACATTAGCACAACATCTATGGCAAAAGCATTTAGTCAGAGCTCATTGGAAACAATAGGGTGCTGAAGCAAATCTGAGGCAACGGTTTGAGACCATACCATGCACATTTTATTACATTCCGTAGCAAAGACAAGATCACAGAATAAGAATATATTAATTGTACAGAGGCAATAAGGCAGTAAATTTCCCTCCCCTCAGCAGACATTGTAGCTTCCCCCACTGCTCCAGTCCTTTTCCAAATGTTTTGGGGTTTTTTTCCAGGCCATTCCCCAAATCAGTCATCTTTCTTTTGTGTCCTTTCATTACACTTCTTCCTTAAGTTCCACATCTTTCTTTTACTGTTCATTACCCAAAACTACCCTGCTCCCCCTTTGGCTTCATTTACTTCCTTTCTGGGTTTGTTTTTACATTTTCTATTGCTGCCTTTCCAGAGCCAAGTTTGCTTCCAGTGTGCGTTCTGCTGTGTGCAGAGAAAAGCAATGCAACAAAATATTTTCAGTATATTGGCATGAGTCCCCACCTCGCCACTTGTGATCATTTGCTCTCAAATCCCTAAAGACATTCTGCTTTGAACTTCTGCTGTGGCAAAGAAAACAAAGGATACGTGGAAGAAATTCTGAGGAGACTTGCCAATTGCAGAGATCTGTGACAAGCCATTTCTACAGTCTCTAAACTGGGCTGAAAACAACAGGAAGGTGGACTTGGGAACGCTGGAAACCCAGCACTGAGGCCAAATACAGCTTGCTAAATGGAAGCCCGTGGTTATCTGTAAACCTAGCTGCTCTACTGATCCTGGCTTCATCAGAATCTTTTGTCCTTATCCTCTCTAAGGTGAATGTTGTATGGGGGAGCATTCTTTGGAGAACTGAAACCAAAGATTTTAGTGACGGACTGCGTTGAGCACTGCTGTGGAAAGTTAATGACTAGCTGGAACTTTGGAAGGATTTTGCTTCCCTTTCAAAGAGAAAAAAAAAAATCTTTCTTTGTTCTTTTGCACAGCCTTAGATACTACACTACCTGTCACACTAAAGTATCTCTGGGACACTGCTGACCTGGCCTGGTAATTTCGGTGCAGCATTATGATCCAAAAAATTAACAGCTGCAACTTCTCGTGAACTAGAATTGTGAATCTCTAAAAGGAGGCCAAGTGGTATAGTGTGATTTACCTGGAAAACAAAACAAAACCAAAAAATGGAAATAATTCAGTTATGATCAAACCATGTTAGAGGCAGCCAATATTGAGAGAGAGAAATGCCAATATGGCAGGCCACCTCAACAGTCAGCTTACTAGATTTCCTGAAGCTAAATCCCTACAATCTGTTCACCTTACGCTTCATTTTTTCCATCACAAAACAAAAAAAGACTTTTTGATTGTTGTAAGAATAGAGGTAAGATGTCAGCAGCTACAAATTAAAACCTTCAGTAAACTTAGCAAACACACTCCATATACAGCAACATATAAGTGCAACTCAGGTTCTGTACCTGAGGAAATTCTTGCTCATCTCCTAACAGCTGTTCTGAAGTAGGGATACAAATTCTTCTCCAGCAATGGAGCCACAGTATGATCCTGAAAGCAAAATTACAGCAGGGTAACAATGTATCTGCCAAAATAATTACAACTGCTCATGCAGCCCTACCTACCGTGAAAACTACAGTTAATTCATCTTTTATCCAGAGTCATTTTCATTGGTGCAAAAATCTCTTCTTTTTCTTAAACCATTTCCCAGTGAAGTTCTCGATCACTGGCAGCTCTCTCTCGATCTTTACTACACATGCACCCCCTAGTTTTGCCCTACACTGAAGTGCCCTACACTGACAGTGACAGCAACAGAATCATCCATGATGCTTAGTATTAACCACACACAAACTGTCACAGGATCCAGCCTTCTGCCAGCAGAGCAGAACACTTCTAATAGCCAAGGGTGGCTTTCACGCTGCCAACATATGACTGACCTAATCTGATCTCTGGCAGATTCACACTCACGAAAATCAGATCACTCCACTTCTTAAAAATACACCTGATTCCAGCAGAAAATAACATACCGTTACAAATGTTAAGAGTGCTGAGTGGGATGAAATCTCTAGAAACAACTTAGTGGTTTGGTTTTTTAAAGACACATATTCCTTTGTCCATTATTCCTCCAAGCATCAGTCCTGGAAAGAGTTGCTTTTGTGCTCTAACTGACTTCCATGTACTATCTCAGAAGCACTCTGACTCAACAAAAGATGTCAACAGCTCAGAATATACTTCGTTAGAATTTTTAAAAGGCCTCTCTAACAACCCAGGCAGTAAAGGACCCTTTCCTAACTTCTATAATGACAACACAAACGACTAACAAAACTCCTCTTGAAGATTACACAAATGAAGCAGAACACAGAGAGAGGTTTTTGATATGCCCTAGTTTCCTTTCAGATTGGTTTAATTTTATTTTATTTTTTTATATACACAGGATTTAGGAGATGCTTTATGCTGACAGTTTTTTTACTTCAAGTAAAGTATTAGCAAAAGCTGTATTTTAGCCTGTCTTATCAAATTTCAAGACTTCTTACAAAGAAATAGTTTAAACTTTACCTTTCTACCCTTAGTTAAAAGATGTAATGCAGCAGAGGCCTCTGATTTACATTTGGTACAGACTTTAGCAAAGTCATCTATTAGTTCATAAAGAGGCATTTTTTCCTACCTCTACATTTGAAGAGAAACTAGGAGAGGAAATCCTACTTTAAAGTATTCTCATAATTCCACTACAGGAATAAAATAAACCCTATAATCAGTATTTCACAAGTCTTGGCCTTGGTTTTATCCTTGACTGTATCTAACAGACCTTGCTTCAGTGCCAAAACAGTCAGGCCAAGCTCTACTAATACATAATTTAAGTCTTCCCCATGGTGTCTACAGTTTTGCATATATATTTATTTCAGAAGTGCATGGCATACACTTCTACATAACTATGGCCAAAACTCCTCTCTCACAACTCAGGAGCTGGCAATGCTATTGGATGCACACTTAACAGCACTTTGCTATTTGGTCTATCTCTGGGGTTTGATTTTTGTTTTTCTTTCTGCCTTCTTTCAGCCATATTGTCAAAACTAGCTGCAGACTTCCTGGCCATATATTCCCCATTCTTCACACAAACTACCTCTTTGGACAAGCATGCCATTTTAAAAGATATTTATAACAGTAATAAAAAAAAAAAAAAGGCAGAGGGGGTTCTCTGTCCAACCTCCTTCTAGGAGTTATAATTTCCATCGTCTCTGCATATTAAACACTTTCAATCCATTTCAACAGTTGCAGAACTAAAGCACATAGACATTGTTAATTAATGCTGTAAATATCCCACAGTCTGTATGAAATGAAACATTTAAAAAGAACAGCAGCACTGCAGTTTTTCACCCCATGATCACTACACCTGCCTCATTAATCTCCTGCACCCATGTGAAGTAAATACATAGTACAACTACAAACTAAAAATCAACAAAGCCTTTAAAAACAGTTTAATTTGATTCTGCAAGGGAGGTTATCATAATCCAACTCTGCTTTCTCACATTCTGCTGGCAATTTCTCTCAGCTCAGTTTCCAGACTAACTTTGTTCTCCATCTCGCTATCTATCATGCTGTTATAATGCCAGCTCAAATGCTGTTTGTAACAGCGCAGCAATTTCTCAGAAGTTGCCAGCTTCATAGTGTGTTCCTTTAGAAGTGCATGGAAATTATTAGATTAAATTACAAATGAAAGACTCTGCAGTTGGTCATTATTACTAGGACATTTATGTACATTCAGTTGATCATGAATTTTGACTTCTGTTCCTTTGCAGATCTTCTGTTTATACTCTGTTTTGCTGGATTATATGGCAGTGAAATCGAAGACAACTGGAGAAGAGCTGTATTTTCCCCATAGTCACCAATATCCTGACAAGGCTGTGACACTCACCTCCCCCATTCCCTACTGGCTTAGTGTCAAGTGATCCCCTAGAACCATTTTTAAAACCTCTGTGAATATGAGCCCATTTCACAGACAGCAACTCACTATTTAAGGAACTCAACAGTAAAGAAATTTGCTTTACAAAGCAAGACCTGCAACATCCCAGGCGTCCCCCCAGTTTACAAGATTTCACATACCAGCATGGGACCAAACAATTAATACATCCAGAAATACCTGAAGAAAAAATTGATCATTCTGCAACTGGTGATCACAATAGGGTAAGCAGCAGGATCTTCGATTATTTCACTGCTGGGGGTATCATTTTCAGGAAGGTATTTCAAACCAATTTCTTGACCATACACTGCCACTGAAAACATCTAGTAATTTTCTACAGGAATAGAGCTGTTTGACCCAATTCCAATGCAGATAATTATATTATCTGTATCCAAAATCCCTCTGAGTGTTTCAATCAGGTATGGTATTCTTCACTTTCCGTTCTGATCTGCTTAGCATGGCTGAGCACCATTAAACAGCTGTCAGATTCCACACAAGAAGTGGCTGGATTTCAGTAATAAGCAAAATGGTTCCCGATAGTGTTTAAAACACCTGGGGATCCTTCCAAATGAACAGTGCAATGAGGCTAAACTATAAGATTAAACTGCTGTAAAATAAGCCCCACAATTTCTTCATGAAAATACACACCCCAATACACTTAGTCTCTGAAGAGCTCAGTTGTTGCCGAGAATGAAACATACCTAGATGAGACTTCAGAAAGCAGTATGAAGAATAATTCACAACCTTTACATTCAAGAAATTAGACAATTAACTCCTCACGACACACAGCCCAAGCTGTTCTCATGTTTCTATCAGCACAGACCATCTACAACAGATATGCTGAAGTGCTAAACTGTGAGTCATAGAACAGAGCTCACTGTTAGTTCAGCTATCACAAAATACCAGGCTCTTCTTCATTTTCAGTCCAAGGAGGTTTTAGAGAAAACATTTAAAGAAGCAAGTGAGCTAACTGATCACGAACACGGTTAGTTAGAAGTGAAAAGGTTGCTCATCATCAGAACAACAAAGCTGTAGAAGAGCCTCCTATCAGAACACTGGGGCCAAAAAAAACAGTCCTAAAAATGAAGTGTGATCTGACACCAAATGTGCAACATGGATTTAGTGACAGTAGGGGACTCAGGCTCTGCTCTGCAGGGTCCTCCTCTACATAACTGTAAGAATCTGTGCAGGTAAGGATTTGTGAACTGTCTGCCAGCTGTGAGTATATATAAAACCAACAGCTCTGTAAAGTACATTTCCAGAAGTGGTTATCAGGGCTACAAAGACAGCCTCAGCAATAGGTGAAACACAAGATACTTGAAAAAAAAGTCAAAGAAAACAAGATAGCAGAAATCTGCATATGAAGTGTGGATTCTTCCACACATTCAGGAAGCTTCTTCAACACTTTTCCCACCAGAATTTCCTCTTCTGCCAAAGCCACAGAAAACTACAGAACCTCCACAGCAAGCTCGGGTCCAGGTAAAAGTGTGACAGAGGAAAATAATTCAGCTCCTCTTAGAAAGCAGACACTGCTCCCCACTCCAGCATCCCCCCTAAAGGCCCTGGGATGACAGGCAGCCTCTTACCAAAACGCCTGGGATGGACAGACAGCTGAGGTGGTGACAAGTGCCTCACAGCGCGGGAGAGAAGGCCCTGAGTCAAGTGCATTTTTGCATTTTGAGAGCTCCTGTAAACTACCGGGGCCCAGCATTCCCCTTTCCCTTCCCTGCCTTCTACAGCTGTGTGACAGCAGCTGCTGCTGCCACTGCAGCCCCTTTGCTGCTCTCCGTGCAGCAGCGAGCACAGAGCCTGTAAACAATCCCTGAGTTACACAGCACCCAGACTTGCCACTGCATTTAGATATACTTCCAATTTAATTTTTTTTCCATTTTTTTAGTATCTGTTCCTACAACTGTGTGTCACTGAAAACATGCTCTTAAAAATACTTCGGTAAAGAACGGATCACCTATTCCCAAATTAATTTCAAGAGTGCTACAGATATCACAGTAATTTAAAATGAGGCTGGGTTTTTTCCCCCTTTCCCCTTTTCACTGGGACAGCTCTCAGATTAAATCCAACAAAATCGACTGAGTCGTTTCAGATTTTCCCCAACACACATTTTTGTAGCTTAAAAAACAAATATCAGAAGGAGGGAAAAAAAAAAAAGAAAAGACAAACCTCCCAAAGCTGAAATTGCCCTTTCCATTCAGATGCAGTGCTATACCCAAAACTGAAATTGTCACACAGCCCGTTAATCTCCATTACAAAACATGTTCTTTATTTAGTAAAATTACAGCATTTGGTTGAATGATAACAGTATTTACATACTGGTTTATGAGCTCCTGAGATGTTTCTCAAGCAAATAAAATAAGAGAATAGGTTACGGTTTATTGAAATAAGAGAACTGCATTGTTCCTAGGAGAACAACATACTGCTGCTATTATTGCTCCTATGCTACAAACATTTAAAACAATGCTGTACTTTAAAGGATTCAAAGCACATATCATCTACCAAAAGGGGACTAAATCAGTGGTGCATGCAGAATAGTCCTCAATGATGACAAAAAGGAATCTGCAGAAAAAATCCAAATTTACAAAATTCAAAGAGTCCTCCTGAAAACAACCCGCAAAATTTCGTATTGTGACTGTGCTCAGTAGAAGAGTCTAAATTCAGAAATGGATAAAATCTAGCAAAAAAAAAATCCTTTTAAAGAAAATAACACCACAAACCTATTGTTGTCACTATTAATGATGTCACATCCCTACTTGTGGAGCATCACCCAAATTAAAATAAAGCACAGAAAGCAACATGCCACAATCTACCAGTAGAGACAGGATCAGGATAAACAGACAACATGATAAAAAATTCCCAAGGGTTCTGGAAAACAGCAAATATGCTCGGAACCTCAACAGCAAGAAAAGAAGAACAAGTACCTAGATAGCTACAGATTTCTACTATTAAATATTAAGCACCATAAAAATATTTGCACACAGCATCATCCAATGATGTAAGAGCTGTCTTAAATATTTTTCAGCAAGACATCCTCTCTTGACTTACCTCTGAGACCAAGAGCTCAGTTCCAAACAAACCGAGCATTTTTTACCAGATTTAAAAGCTTTTTATGTACTTTTGCTTTTTAATGAGACAGTAGATCTCTACTAAAATACAGTTTATTCAATTACAACTATTTCTAGGGGGACTAATAGAATATTAAGCCTTAGACTGCAGCATGGGTAGAACTCCATGGATGTCAAAGCCTGCAAAGTGAAATAAATGGCAATAAAAGCCACAGTCCAGGGCCAGAGCTGGTGAGGGAAGCATTCTTTCTACCAAGCATGGCAAACCACAAACCCTTGTTGCAGAACACACACACACACACACACACTCAGACTGAAATTCAACCTGCTGGTCAGTGACTGGTCTTCAGAAAATCTTAACCATTACTGTCAGCAGTAAAAACATTCATCTGGGGGAAAACCAGGCTTTTTATCCATTTCCTGCTTTTTCTAGTATGGTGACAATTTTCTAACAATCAGTTTTAATATCAGACTGCAGGGAATTTCTCGAAGCATGCAAGTATGCATGCATGCCCCCACATACTAAATATATCAGGTAACAACTCCCCATTTGAAAGGTGCTTTTGGTAACTCAGAATTTATGTTTTCAAGTTAAGTGTTCTACACAGCAACAAAACTAGCATAAAGTCTGCAAAATAAAAACCAAGTTATATAAGGATCTGGCAGTACAAACAGGTTTGTCTATCAAGCAATAAAATATTTTGAAATGATAGCATCATAATAACTAAAGCTTCACTTAAGAATTTGTTCCATAGCATACTTTTCCCACTTCTCCATCAACAGTCCTCTCTTTAATTTTGTTTTCTTCATTCCTTATGTACACCGGTTATTATAAACCTTGAAGTATCAAAGCAGCTTTGCAGCATGTGCAGCTATGAAAATAAATTATATGAAACAAGTATTTGTAGTGTCTGCCTAGTCAAAAAATAAGGATTTTTACAGTTAGAGAGGCATATGAACATGTACATATACCTAAGTATCTAAGTATTTGTATCTCTCCTCCACACAGGTCGCATGAGAGTCCAAAGCTGCCTGCTTACAACACATGGCAGAATTGTGACCCAAACAGGTAATTTTTTGAACTCAGTACACAGCTGAACATATGAGCTTATAAGCGAGCAGTTCTAAAAATAATTTCACCTATACTAGTCACATATTAAGGTCACATTGTTATCATAAGATATAAAGGACCACTAAAAACAAAAAATGCAAGAAATCAAGTGCTATTTCAATAGCTTTAAAAAAAATAAATAAAAAAACCCCAAACCTACAAGTCTACAGGGACTCCTAACACCTAATGCATCCATCAAGTCCTGACTTCAAGGAGGCCAAAATGTTGTCATTGTCATGTTTTCCTGCGTGGTTCTGTATCTCTAGGTTTTAACTATTAGAAAGGCACAATCAGCTGGTGTGTATTGTATAGGTCAATTTACTTCCAATACACTAATTTATGCAACATTAGCACAGAATGCCAGCTCCAATTCTCTTACTGTTTGCACTCTAGGAGTAGACTTGTATTTTCTGCCAACTCCATTACATCATCCGAAAAAACCCAAACACTTTTTTTTTTTTTTCCAAATCCCTGCCACTCTCCTTTTCCTTCTCCCCTCTCCCTTCCCAAGCCCTTCCAAACCACACGCCAATTACTGCCGCGACCTTTATTTCGCTTTACAGCCTGCATAGCCCCAGCGCGCAGGGCTTTGGCCATTGTGTTGCCGGGGATGCCTCCATCACTGACCTTCGCTTTCCCACTCAGACTGTTACATAACGCAGTGCCTGCCTGCGTGCGGCGACTGGGCGAGTGGCAGCGTGTGCCTGGAGTGCCCGGCCCCCTCCCCCTCCCCAGCGAGTCCCGGGGGAGGAGGGACATGTGGGTCAGCAGGTTAGCAGTACCAGAGCCCAAACAATTCGGGACCGCCAAGAAAACACCCTCACCGCCGGAGCCGCCCGGGCTTCCCAGCACCCTCCTCTCCTTTTCGCATCCATACAGAAGCGACAGCCGAGTGTTACATAATTTATGGGATCCCAAAGTTGCCCCCCTCCCCAAGCGCGGCGGAGCCGGCTGCCGGCTCCCTCCCGCCGGCCCCGCTCCCCGGCAGCACCATCTGCCCGCGCCGCCGGAGCGCTGGGCCGGAGAGCCGGGAGGGGGGGGCGTTGTGTAACACCCGCCAACTACGGCCGGCTCCGCAAACATCCAGAAAACTCCCCGACAAATTAAGGAAATTTTCTCCAGTGTTTCTGATTAACCTCGTTACATAAGGCGCTTGCATTCCAAATCCACTCTCGCAAGCTCTAAATATACCCCGCGCAGCCAAACGCTCCCTGCGCACACGCCCGTGGCCACCCGGCCTCCTCCGGCCGAGCCCGCTCCTCCTCGCCTCGGCATCCGCCGAACGGCGCGCTCCCTGCTCGCAAATCGCCTCTAATTAAATGTTTCGGCGTGTGTCATCTCGATGGCTTTTACTGTACGCGGATTCCCTGAGTGGGAAGCTGCCTGGGAAGGGGGGGTGTGGCCAAAAGGGGAAAAATACTGTAAAACACAAGCCAACACATGATCAGCCATATTCCAACCTACAACCCAAACCCCCTCCGTCCGAGGAGAGACGGTCTCCCCACCGCCGGCGGCCGGGCATCGCTGCCCCAGCCCCGCCAGCGGCCGCCGAGGGGGCTGCGCTCCCGGTGGGCACGTACTTTTCTGCGCCCGTCATTTCTTTCAACAGCCGTGTGTATTATTACATAGCGTTATTTAATTCATTTTTACCCATCACCGAGGGATTTCACTGAGCGAAACCTCTCTAGCGCGCTCCCCCTCTTGTAGGAGCGACGCTTCATAAATTATTTACAAGTAATTAAAGCCGCAGCCTCCTCCCTCTAGCACGTCTCGGCAAACTCCGGCGGTGTTTGAAGCCGGGCCCCTGTCCGTGCCCGCGGCGGGAGCAGCCCGCCCCGCACGGCTCCGCACCGCTCCGCCCGGCAGCGCGCAGCCCTCCCGCCGCCGGCGCGGCTCGGGC